>JARYGA010013349.1:0-100496 GCA_030545235.1 Helianthus tuberosus | reverse complement strand
CCTTTTATGCAGACTTTTGATCAGATTAGAGGGTGATACAGGTGTTTGTAAGTGTTGTAGGAAGAGTACAAGTGTCCTAGCATGCATGAAATTCGATTGGTGAGCTTCTGAGTCGATAACAGCTGCAAACAACTCGCAAAAAACCTGATAACTGGCAGCTGTGCGCTGCTGTTGTCGCTGGCGGTTCGCTCGCGTGGCGCGAGACCCCCCTCGCGTGGCGCGAGGGTGTGGCAACCAGCTTTACAAGTTTTCCATTATTTACAAATCAGTCCCTGAACTTTGTAACGTGTTTTTAGCTATTTATTTTGCATTCTAAACCCTCAAATCTGGTTTCTAAGAACCTTGGGACTTTTATAAACATGGTAAGGTCCTCGGTTAACTTTGCGCTTACCCGAAAAGTCACGAAATCAACGTTAACGTATTTAACCCTTCGAGTACGGTTTTGATCATAACTTTCTCATACGATAACGAAATTCGATGAAATTTTTATCACATATACTCGTGAGTATATTTTATCATTACAAAGTTTTGGGTTTGCCAAAAGATCACTCAGAGGTATAAATTCAACATGTTGACACGTTTAGCCCCTGTAGTTTGTAACTCCTCACTTTCTTTCATATTTCACTTCGTATGATCCATGATTTATCCGTTTAAGATTATAAACATCATGTAGGGTTATTTTAGAGCCTATTTATCCATTGTTGACACTTTGGACCCTTGTATTCACATAGTTTCACTGTTTGTCAACTTTAGTCCCTCTAAAGTATGTTTTCACATATCCCAAGTCCATGACACGTGTCAGTACATTATTGGACGTAAATTTTCGAGGTGTTACAGTTGGGGTTATGTGACGTATCCAAGGTTTATGGGTTGTTTGGCACTCTTTCAAATAGGATAACTATGAGTTGAGATGTAGCGATTGACGATGATGTTTGGGTAATGGGTTGAAAAGGAGGTTTTAGGCTTTGAAAAGGAGAAACGGAAAAGTTACGAGATAGTGACTTTTTGAAAAAGGAGATAAGGAGGTGCAAAAGTCAATAAGATGTTTTTCATAAACAATCCCAAACACCCTATAGAGCATGATCTTGAGTGGAGTCGGATAAAGAAACTGAAGTCGTAAGCGATGGGGTGAAGCATATGTGTTTGAAGTCACCAAAAATGAAGATGGAAGAACTGTAGTCAATGAAGAACCTGGTATCATTGGCGCAGGTTAGAAGGGGCCGGGGGGCGCCCGACCCCCGAACTTTTCGCTCAGTAGTGTAATATATGTGGTTTTCGTATAGAAATTTTTGGGTTTATACGTCTTCGACCCCCTTGTTCTATAGAAATTTTTGGGTATATACGTTTTCGACCCCCCTCCCCCCCCCCCCCCCCCCCCCGGTTGGAAATCTCAAGCTTCGCCACTGTCTGGCATGTCACACAAAGTGCGATTTTGGGGGCAACCGCTCTAGATGAGTAACTATGAACGTGGGCAAGATACAATGGATGAGAAACGATCTAACCTGACATATCTAGTTCTCTTCACTAAGAAAATCCTATACGTTTATATAAGCCGTAATAGATGATAAATGGAGAAAATTTCATGGATCAAGAAATTCAATCCACTAAGAAGAACGATATTTAGGAACTGAAGAAAGGATAGGAGTTAAGTGAGCCTTTAAGACCAAAAATATAGGATTTTTGTTTTTTATCCATCCATGTTATTTGGTTGAATAAGGCTTATGACAAGTTTGGAGTTGGTATAGATTTCTTAGTCATACACCATGATTATATGACCTGTAAAATCATGGGTGGTTGTTTTTTCTGTTCATCATCTCATGTAAGGTTATTTATATAAGTTCACATGTGTATACACATTTTTACACAAAAAAAAAAAAAATTGTTTAAAATAAAAACGAAAATACTTCATCTATTTTTGTCTAAAATAAATACAACCTCCCCTCTACTTCTACACAAAACTTTTATTGAAACCTTATCTAAACCGGCCCACCCGGTCTATTTTTGCCCTCTAGATAAGAGTCATAAGACCATGAGAATAAAGAATAATAATACCAGAATATTTTCATTTTCCTTCACAACAAATTTTGAAAAAAAAAAATTACAACAAAATGACATGCTGTCAAAAAGCATGCTTACATGGCGGAAGTGGGGCCCCACACAATCCAGGATTACCTAAAAATGCAGAAGCAGGAATACTAACATTATGTTTGGGAATTTCCCCAATTAGTTTATTTCTAGACACATCAAATTCCTTCAAATTCTTCAAATTTAACAACTCCTTAGGTATCTTGCCTATGAAATTATTGTTAGAAATCAAGATTTTCACCAATCCATTGCCATTGCTCAATGTTTCTGGTATGATCCCGCCAATCGGATTGTGCGATAACACCAAAGAAACAATCGAATCCATCGCGGGCTCGTCGCCAATGTGTATGGGCCCCGAAAAAGAGTTATATGATACATCAATTGAGTTGTAATGACCAAGTGGGCCTTCTACATTTTTCTTGAAAATCGTGTTTATGTCACCGGAGAAGTTGTTGGAATGGAGATCAAGGTCCATTAGTAGCGAAAGGTTCTTGAATTCCGGCGGGATCTGGTTCCTAAATCGGTTGTTTGATAAGTTTAGTAATGAAAGATTCGTCATGTTCCCGATCCAATGTGGTAATTCACCGGTCAGTGCATTGCTCGATAGATCTAATTCGGATATCGTTGACGACAACGAGAGAAATCCCGGAAGCCGCCCTCGGAGTCCGGTTTTCGCCATCTTTAGCCGAAAGAGTTTCAGTTTAGAAAACCAATTGGGTAATGTGGTTAGGTTTAAAGGATTAAATGACAAATCAAGAGTTTGTAAATTTTGCAATTTAGCAAGTTCAGAAGGTATTGGGCCGGGTGCGCCCTTCAGGCCCAAGTTGGCTTGACATGTCCTTAACCCCACACATGTTGTAGTCTCATGCACCGGGTTTGCCCTTTTAGACGGTATCCGTCTAGACAATTTGTTTCTCGATAAATCGAGTGTTTGAAGATTCTGCAAGTTACCAAAGCTTGCCGGAACACTTCCGGTGAATTGGTTACCGGAGAAGTATATATCGGTGAGAGTAACCAAATGACCGATGGTCGCCGGAAGTCTTCCGGTGAGCATATTATTTTCAAATATCAACCGTTGAATCTTCGGAAGCTTTCCGATGGACGGCGGTATAACTCCGGTCAACTTATTTTCCGACAAACGAAAGAATTGTATGGAATCCAAGCCCCCGATCGAACCCGGAATGGCGCCGGAAAGTTGGTTTTGATTAAGGTACAAAAGCTGCAATTCCGACAACGATCCCAAAGATTCCGGTATACTTCCGGTGATCTGATTTTCAGACAAGTCAAGAAACTTAACATTCTTCAACCTTCCAATAGTATCCGGTATCACTCCGGTTAAGTTATTCTCATGAAAATCAAGTTTCGTAATCGAAATCATCTCCCCAATCGACGCCGGAAACTCGCCGGAAAACTGGTTACCGGAAAGACCGATCTCCGATAAAGATTTAAAAGATTTGAAAACCACCGATGGGATCTCCCCATTGAACATATTATTACTAAGATAAAGCTTCTGTAACCGCGAAAGTGATCGGAAAGTGACCGGAATTGAACCGGAAAACTTATTGGAATCAAGAAACAAATGGGTAAGACGTGAAAGTTTTCCAAACTGAGGCGGGATCGGACCGGATAAATCTTTAAGGTTACTGAGGTCAAGAAGTTGGAGAAATGTGAGGTTAGAGAGAGAAGGAGAGAGAGTACCGGACATGGAGGTGTCAAGGATGAAGTCGTCGCCGGAAAGGAGACCGGAGCGGGTGAGATTGATGACTCTACCGGCGGAGTTGCAAGCAATGCCATTCCATGATTTGCAGCAATCAGTTTGAGGTGTCCATGATTGAAGAAGGTTTGATGGGTCAAATGTGATTTTGTGTTTGAAGTCAAGTAGTGATTGATGGTCAATGTGATGGCATGCTTGTGATGGAAGTATGAGAGAGAGGAAGATGAGAGAGAGAGTGTAGATCTCCATGGAATGGTGTCAAAGAGTTGGAATGAAATGAACTGAAGAAGAAGAAGAAGATGGGGAGTGTTTAGTGGGAATGGTTGGATTTTATTTAATATTTATTTACTGGTAACTTTATGTAGAAGTATTGGCTACTTTTAGGAAGAAATGTTTGACTTTTGAATAAATGATAAACATAGAAAATACAAAATAAAAATAAAAATAAAAATGGTATATAAATACAATTCTTTTTTTTTTTTTTTTTGAACGGCAATATAAATACAATTCATATCTTATATTTTGTATAGGATTGTAGATGATGATGATGTATAGTATAAGAGATTTCAAATGAAGGTTTTCTGTGAATATAATTGATATTTTGTTTCGCATAACAAACATGCAAGAATAATGTATTTTTAGGTATTTCTAATTTTAGACAATCTAAATATTAATAAAAGACTACAAATAATGCCATATGGCATTCTCTCTTTCCATCTCATAAATTCTATTTATATTTGTTTAATATATTTCTTTTAATATTAATAACCAATATATAAATATCACTTATCTTTATTTTTATCCTTATCTTTATTTTAATATTAATAAATTCAATTAATAATATTATAAATATCTAAATATAATATCTAATAAATTATTAATATCTTTTAAACTAATATGAAAATAATTAGTTCATAAATATTAAACTAATAAAAAAAATAATAAATAAGAGTGAATTTTAAGGATTGTCCTTTTATATTTATACCAGAGTTAACTGCCATTTTCGTCCCTGTGGTTTGGTCACTTTGGTCATTTCAGTCCATTTTTCAAAAATGCGCCATTTTCGTCCCCCACGTTCTGGAAAGGTGCCATTTCAGTCCAAAAATCATAACCCAGTTAAGTCAGTTTGTAAATAAGGACTGATTGTGTAAATTTGTAACATAAAGGACTGATTGTGTAAATTTGAAAAATGGACTAAAATGGCAGTTAACACCACCACCACTAGCCCTGCCACCACCACCACTCCGCTGCCACCACCACCACCACCACTGCCACCACCGCCACCACAGCCACCACAGCCCTGCCACCACCACCACTCCGCTGCCACCACCACCGCCACCACCGCCACCACAGCCACTGCCACCACCACCACCGCCACTGCCGGAACCTTTCACGTAATTTCACAACCCATCACCACCCAAAATGACCAAACTGCCCTCCTAAACATCAAACAATTCTGGTCAAACCCACCCTCCCTCAACCACTGGAACCAATCCACCAACCCATGCACATGGGCGGAGATCACATGTACGGCCACCACCGTCACCGGAATCACCATAATCAACCAAGACATCACCGGAACCGTTCCGCCGTTCATTTGTGACCTCAAAAACTTAACCCATCTTGATCTAAACTACAATTACATCACCGGATCATTTCCTACTGTTCTATACAACTGCACCAATCTCCGGTACCTTGATCTCTCTCAAAACTACTTTGTGGGCCGAATACCGGATGATATATCGCGGTTATCACCAGAGATTCGGTACCTTAGTCTCTTTGGTAATAACTTCACAGGAGATATTCCGGTGAGTATTTCGAGATTATCGAAGCTTTCGTCGCTGCAACTACACGCGAACCTGTTTAACGGCAGTTTCCCGGAGGAAATCGGTTATTTGAATGATCTTGAAGAGTTATTATTGGGTTTTAATTCCTTTACTCCATCAAGACTTCCTCAGAGTTTCTTTCAGTTGGACAAGCTTCGGATTTTTATCATGACGGAAGCCAACCTGATCGGAGAGATACCAGGAAATTTGTCTGGCATGCCGGCAATGGAGTTGCTAGATTTGTCAATGAATAACATCACTGGAACAATACCAAGTGATCTCTTCTTGTTAAAAAACTTAACACAAGTTTATCTTTACGCTAATCATCTAACAGGAGGAATTCCAGATGCAATTGAAGCAATGAACATGCAAATCATTGACCTCTCTGCAAACAACTTGACTGGAAAAATCCCAGACGGTTTTGGAAATCTTATGAGTTTGACAAACTTGACTCTCATGATCAATCAATTATCTGGTGAACTTCCGGCGGGTATCGCGCGCTTGCCTAACTTGCATGATATCCGAATTTTTACAAATAATTTGTCCGGTGAATTCTCACCGGACTTTGGTGGCGGTGGTGGTGGCAGCGGAGTGGTGGTGGTGGCAGGGCTGTGGTGGCTGTGGTGGCGGTGGTGGTGGTGGTGGCAGCGGAGTGGTGGTGGTGGCAGGGCTAGTGGTGGTGGTGTTAACTGCCATTTCAGTCCATTTTTCAAATTTACACAATCAGTCCTTTATGTTACAAATTTACACAATCAGTCCTTATTTACAAACTGACTTAACTGGGTTATGATTTTTGGACTGAAATGGCACCTTTCCAGAACGTGGAGGACGAAAATGGCGCATTTTTTAAAAATGGACTGAAATGGCCAAAGTGACCAAACCACAGGGACGAAAATGGCAGTTAACTCTTTATACCATTTTCCGGCGCTGTCTTTTATGTTCAAAATTGATGAGGGCCTTTGAATTGACAAAAATGCCCTCATGTGCAAAGCACATGACCAAATTTAACTGAAAAACTAACTGGTTTAGGCCTAAAGAACAAAATGTGTGATATGAAAACATAAAGGACAAAACTCGTCAATTTTGAACATAAAGGACAACGCCTGAAAATTGGTATAAAGATAAAGGACAATCCTTGAAATTCACTCTAATAAATAATTTGAAACTATATCATGTATTATGCAGATAATAAATAAATATTTAACCATTAACTAGAGTTTACTCTATTAATATAATAGTTTATTCAAGTTTTACAAAAATAAATTTTTTAATTTTTTTTTTTGTAATTTATGGTGTTGTGCCTCATGTATAGGGTTTTTTTTTTTCATTTCCACCATACCTTTCACCATTCCCAAGTCTTTCGTATCGTTCTAAATTTTGTGAATTAACGTACCGCAACGTGCGTGTATGGTTCAACATTTTTTCGTGTATTTTTCACGTTTGGCCCGTCGCAACACATCAATATTTCTCCATTTGACAAGTTCGTCGCAACGCGCGAGTCCTGGATTGATTTGGTTATTTTTTCTACGTTTTACGTTTCGGTTTAATTTCTCTGCAACGAGCGTGCGTGATTCAAAGATTTTACGTCTGCTTTTCGCTCGGCTTTATTTTTTTATGTTTGTAACACCCCGAAAATATAAAACTTTATATTAAAATTATAAAGTTTAAATAACGAGAATTTACTAATTAGGAATTTTAACCTAGTTAGTTATTTCTTTGAAATGACTTATTACACGGTTAAAAGTTACCAAACTATATGTTGAACATAGTAGAGGGGCCTTAGTTGTTAAAAATTGAAACTATAACATTGTTTTTAATAAAAATCAAACCAAACCCCCATTTTTGAAGGGTCTGGTCGCACAAGAGAAGAGCAGGGGCGACACCCCACTCTCACAAAACCTAAAATCACTAGAACTCTCAAATTGAAGGTTAAATCTTGTCCCAAATCAAAATCCGAGCATAGATTATTGATCCTCATCACAAGAGGATTCCAAGGTATGTAAAATTCAAGGAAAACTCTGAATTTGAAATTCTCATGAATTGGGAAAAATCTGGAATTAGGCTTGCATGTATGTGTTATGATGATTAAGGAACAACTATAGTGTTTAGGGACAAACCCTAGACCAATATAAGTTGAAATCATAAGAAATTTTAGTGAAACCTATGAACACCATTGTAGGTGATTTGTGAATTATGTGTAATTTGATGAACACTAGGAAATAGATTGTTGATTTTGTGTAATTTGACGATTTGGAAGTGAATTCAGAAATCTAGAAGCTAACAATCATGTAAAATGTTGATTGAAGTGAAATTATGACTAAATGATAAGCTAGGAACTTGTCATATAATCTTGTGATAAATCTGTCTTTAAGGTGTTTGTGAAAATGCCTCAAAGAAGGCTTAAAAATAGAAATTTAAAGCTTTAACGCATAATTATGATGTTTCGGTATATTATGCGAAATGAAGTCTAAAGAGAGTTCTAAACATGTCTTGAATTGAACTCTATAGGAAAAGATACCGGGACGTCGAGTGGACAAGCCGGTGGTGATTCGCGGTTGAAGGGCGTACGCTAAGGTACGTAACTTGACCCGTTACATTAATTAAATTTAGATCATTGTAATATGCATAGTTGAATTTTAGAATAAAGGTTGCTATGAATTAAAGCGATGATATCGCTATGTTGAGTATTTGATCAAAAGTTGGTTAGAATTCGTTGGTAGTCGTCAAAAAGGAAGGAATTCCGTAGACGAGCCAAACGGGTCGGATAATCAAGTAAGGCAAGGTTAATGTTTCGGATTATGATGGATTGTTATTTGATATTGAATGATATATAACTTGTTAGAAATACGAGATTTTAATGTATCGGTATCATAGAAGACTGAAATCCGAGAGTTGGGGGTCTTGGTGTAATGAACAAACAAAAGAAAACATGAAATTTCAGGTACTACCGTAAATTACGGTAGTACCGTAAATTACGGTAGAGGATATGTGTTTACGGTAGGTTACTACTTTTTTACGGCAAAACCAAGAGTTTCCAGGACTCACCGTAAATTACGGTGACACCGTAATTTACGGTGGAACCTGAGAAAATTTATTTATTTTTATATATTATTTGATGATGGATTTTGTGTTTATGCACTACTTAATGATCTTCAAAACTAACGTTTTAAAGGTTTTGATAATAGGTAACAAGGTAGATCTTACGGATGGAAATCAAGTGAATGATGAAGAACCGAACACTACCTTTTGATGCTTCCGCAATGTGTTTAAACTTTAGTACTTTTGTTTATGGGTTGTAATCATTCGTTAAACAACTTTTGAAATGTTTTACTTTAGTCATAGTTGACTAAAGTTGACGCACTTATGAACTCCGTTAATGAATGTTAGGTTACTTAATCAATAATTTAATAGTAATGGTGTATTTTATTATTAAATTCAAATGAAAAAAAAATTTAAGGGTGTTACAAGTTGGTAATCAGAGCTCAAGGTTGTCAAGAAGTGTTCGGTTCAAGCTTGATCAAGCATCCGGTAAGACTTAGTCGTTTAAGTAGAAATTAGAGAATATAGAAATAAATCATGAACAAATATGCATGAAAAGAGTGTGTATGCTCACTCAAATACAAGAAATGCATGAAACAAGAATAATTAAATCAAGTTATGAACTTGATTGAATTGAAACAAGAATAATTAAATCAAGTTATGAACTTGATTGAATTGAAACAAGAATAATTAAATCAAGTTATGAACTTGATTGAATTGAAACAAGAATGATTAAATCAAGTTATGAACTTGATTAAATCAAAACAAGTAAAGCATGTGTCATAAATGGAATGTTTAACAACCTATATAAACATTTCAGAAATAGAGATGGCTGATGGAGGTAATGATAATGCGGTGCCAAGAGTCACCGAACAAATGAGGGAAGTGATTGCCGAAGAGGTTAGAAAGGCGATCGAAAACAGTTTGTCGGGCTTTATTGATAAAATTCAAAACACAGTTTTATCAATAGTAGAAGAGAGAATCAAGAAATTGGAAGATGATTCAAATTCAGCAAAGGAAAAGCATGGTGGACGAAAGCCTTGTTCATACAAGGAATTCATGGCCTGTAAACCACCAATATATAATGGGGAGGTTGATCCAATTGTGTGCCAACGATGGCTAAGTGATATCGAAGGAGTATTCGAGAGAACTCATTGTGATGAAAATGACTACGTAGCTTATGGTACGGGTCAATTAAGAGATCAAGCGAAGGACTGGTGGGATAACAAAAAGAAGGAGATTGGAAGTGAAGCGGCTAAGGCCATGACATGGGAGGAGTTTAAGACGCCGTTTCTTAAACACCATAGTCCCAAAGCGGTCATAAATAGAATCAAGGAAGAGTTCATGCAACTCAGACACAAGGGTGAATCCATAGACAAGATCACGGTGATGTTTATGGACAAGATAAAGTTCTGTGATGATTTGGTGACAAATGAAGAACAAAAGGTCTATTACTACCATAACATGCTAAGTGCGGAGTATAGAGAGTTCATAACCCCTTCAAAATACGAGACCCTTGCCGAGATTGTCAATGCTGCTCGGGAAAGGGAGATCGAACTGAAAAAGAGCATAGAACGGGGTGAACGAAGGGCACAAGATGTGAATCCAAGCCCTACTAAGAAGGCACGAACAAACAAAAGCACAAAGAAATCTGATACGAAAGGCGGGTCGCCAAGTTGCAGAATCTGCGGGAAGGGTCATAAAGGCGAATGTCGTTACAAGGATAAGCCTTGTCCCATATGCAAGAAAACGGGACATATGGCTATATCATGCCCGGAGAAAGTGACGGTTTGTTACAATTGTTATCGAACGGGTCACAAGAAGTCGGAATGCCCGGAGCTGATTGGAAAGAAGGATGGGCAGGAACCGAAAGGTGAAGCCCCGAAAGCAAAGGCAAGATCTTTTCAACTAACCGCCGCAGAAGCAAAGGTTGAACCTGACGTGGTCTCAGGTATATTTGATGTAAATTCAATTCCTGCACACGTGTTATTTGATACGGGTGCGAATAAATCCTTTGTTTCATATGGACGTATTCGACATCCTTCATTTGTTCTAAAAAAATTACCTGTGCCTTTAGAAGTAGAGATAGGTAATAACAAGAGCTTTATTGTTTGTGATGTATGTGAAAATTGTAAACTGAGCATCGACGATGAAGAATATTTGATAAATCTAATCCCGATGTCGATGGGAGAATTTCAAGTAGTCGTTGGGATGGATTGGCTATCTCGACACCATGCAAAGGTCGTGTGCTTCCGTAAAGAGATAAAACTAACATCTCCGAGCGGGAAACACGTCACCATTTATGGCGAAAAAGGAGGCAACCCCATAGTATGCTCAATGTTGAAAGCTCACAAGCTAATGAAGCGAGGATGCAAGGCATTCATGATATACGCTAATGAGCCCGAAAAAGAATCACGAAAGATTGGAGATGTACCGGTAGTACGAGATTATGGAGATGTTTTTCCGGAAGATTTACCGGGGATACCGCCTGAACGGTAAATAGAGTTCGGGATCGAATTGATTCCGGGCGCGAAACCCGTAGCAAAAGCCCCGTACCGACTTGCACCATCGGAATTACAAGAGTTGATGTCCCAAATCCAAGACCTGCTTGACAAGGGATTCATAAGGCCGAGTGTGTCCCCTTGGGGCGCACCGGTGTTGTTCGTAAGAAAGAAAGACGGGAGCATGCGCATGTGTATCGATTACCGGGAGTTAAACAAACTCACGGTAAAGAACCGATACCCGCTCCCGAGAATAGATGACTTATTCGACCAACTACAAGGCGCGAACTGGTTTTCAAAAATTGACCTTAAGTCGGGGTATCACCAACTAAAGGTCAAAGAAGAAGATGTGCCGAAGACGGCATTCCGCACGAGATACGGACATTACGAATTCCTCGTGATGTCATTTGGGCTAACAAACGCACCCGCGGCTTTCATGGACCTCATGAACCGGGTTTGCAAGCCAATGTTGGATAAGTCGGTCATCGTGTTTATCGATGATATCTTGGTGTACTCGAAAAGTGAAGCTGAACACGCACACCACTTACAAGAAGTGTTAGAGACACTTAGACGAGAGAAGTTATATGCAAAATTCTCTAAATGTGCCTTTTGGTTACGAGAGGTTCATTTTTTAGGCCATGTCATAAATGCCGACGGAGTATTGGTGGATCCGTCAAAGATAGAGGCTGTGTCAAAATGGAATTCCCCGAAGAACCCTTCAGAAATTAGAAGCTTTTTGGGGCTTGCGGGGTACTATAGGAGATTCATTCAAGATTTCTCCAAGATTGCGTCACCGCTAACAAAGCTAACCCAAAAGAAAGCGAAGTTTATTTGGGGAGTCGATCAAGAAAAAGCGTTTCAAACGCTAAAAGAAAAGCTAACTCAAGCTTCGGTACTGACATTGCCGGACGGAGTCGAAGACATGGTGGTTTATTCGGATGCTTCACTATCGGGACTCGGTTGTGTGCTGATGCAACGGGGCAAGGTAATAGCCTATGCCTCGAGACAATTGAAGATACATGCGAAGAAATATCCCACGCACGATCTCGAGTTGGCTGCGGTGGTATTTGCCTTAAAAATATGGAGGCATTACTTGTATGGGGTAAAGTGCACCATATTCACCGACCACAAGAGCTTGAAATACTTCTTTGATAAAAAGGAGTTAAATATGCGACAAAGGCGATGGCTAGAAACGGTGAAAGACTACGATTGTGAAATACATTATCACCCCGGAAAGGCTAATGTGGTGGCGGATGCTCTAAGCAGAAAAGCGGACTATGTCCCAATACGAGTAAGATCGATGCAACTCGTGGTGACCTCAGGTATACTTGAACGTATTCGAGAGGCGCAATTCGAAGCAATGAAAGAAGAGAATTGGAAGAAAGAAAGAATAATCGGTCAATTGAAAGATTTGTCAGATGGGAATCACGGGTTAAAGACTCGATCCGGAAGGATATGGGTCCCACATACCTGTGGAGTGAAGGCGCTTCTACTTAATGAAGCTCATAAATCCCGTTATTCAATTCATCCAGGTGCGACCAAGATGTACAATGATTTGAAACAAAATTATTGGTGGCCCGGAATGAAGAGGGATGTGGCGAAGTATGTGGAAAAATGCTTGACATGTTTACAAGTCAAGGCGGAGCATCAGAAACCATACGGCAAACTCCAACCGTTAGATATTCCGGTTTGGAAATGGGAACATATCACAATGGACCTACTGACCAAGTTGCCTAAAACGAATCGTGGTTTTGATGCCATATGGGTAGTGGTGGATCGATTGACGAAAAGTGCTCACTTCATTTAGATTCGTGAGACTTATACGTTAGAAAAGATGTCAGAAGTTTATACCAATGAAATCATAGCACGTCATGGGGTGCCGGTGTCCATCGTGTCTGATAGGGATACCTGGTTTACTTCGAATTTCTGGCGAGATTTCCAACAGCAAATGGGGACCAAATTATTCATTAGCACTGCGTACCATCCTCAAACGGATGGACAAAGTGAAAGAACGATACAAACATTGGGGGGACATGCTACGGGCGTGTATAATCGACTTTGGAGGCAGTTGGGATGTTCACCTACCGTTAGTCGAGTTTTCTTATAACAACAGTTACCAATCTAGTATTAAGATGGCACCATACGAAATGCTTTACGGTAGGAAGTGTCGAACCCCGGTATGTTGAGGTGAAGTGGGTCCACGTGAACTCGCTCATCAAGATATAGTACGAGCCACGAATGAAAAGATAGATATAGTTTGGGCACATTTGAAAGCGGCTCAAGACAGACAAAAGGCGTATGCTGATAAAAGAAAAAGGCCAATCGAATTCCAGGTTGGCGACATGGTCATGCTAAAAGTTTCCCCTTGGAAGGGCGTTATTAGATTCAGAAAAAGGGGGAAGTTAAGCCCGAGGTTTATTGGACCATTTAAAATTATCGGGAAAGTTGGCAAGGTAGCTTACCGTCTTAAATTACCGGAGGAGCTAAGTGGAATTCATGGCACGTTCCACGTGTCACAATTAAGAAAGTGCCTAGCAGACGAAACGGCCTATATCCATTACGATGATATCGAAGTGGATAATAGTCTGAATTATGTGGTGAGACCGGTGGAGATTTTAGACCGAAAGGTCAAACATTTACGAAATAAACAAATTGACCAAGTCAAAGTCAAATGGGAGCATAGGAAAGGTTCGGACACTACGTGGGAGTCCGAAGACGAGATGCGACGTCTCCACCCTACATTATTTGGTACGTATTACGGTTTCGGGGACGAAACCCTTTTTAAGAGGGGTGGACTTGTAACACCCCGAAAATATAAAACTTTATATTAAAATTATAAAGTTTAAATAACGAGAATTTACTAATTAGGAATTTTAACCTAGTTAGTTATTTCTTTGAAATGACTTATTACAAGGTTAAAAGTTACCAAACTATATGTTGAACATAGTAGAGGGGCCTTAGTTGTTAAAAATTGAAACTATAACATTGTTTTTAATAAAAATCAAACCAAACCCCCATTTTTGAAGGGTCTGGTCGCACAAGAGAAGAGCAGGGGCGACACCCCACTCTCACAAAACCTAAAATCACTAGAACTCTCAAATTGAAGGTTAAATCCTGTCCCAAATAAAAATCCGAGCATATATTATTGATCCTCATCACAAGAGGATTCCAAGGTATGTAAAATTCAAGGAAAACTCTGAATTTGAAATTCTCATGAATTGGGAAAAATCTGGAATTAGGCTTGCATGTATGTGTTATGATGATTAAGGAACAACTATAGTGTTTAGGGACAAACCCTAGACCAATATAAGTTGAAATCATAAGAAATTTTAGTGAAACCTATGAACACCATTGTAGGTGATTTGTGAATTATGTGTAATTTGATGAACACTAGGAAATAGATTGTTGATTTTGTGTAATTTGACGATTTGGAAGTGAATTCAGAAATCTAGAAGCTAACAATCATGTAAAATGTTGATTGAAGTGAAATTAGGACTAAATGATAAGCTAGGAACTTCTCATATAATCTTGTGATAAATCTGTCTTTAAGGTGTTTGTGAAAATGCCTCAAAGAAGGCTTAAAAATAGAAATTTAAAGCTTTAACGCATAATTATGATGTTTCGGTATATTATGCGAAATGAAGTCTAAAGAGAGTTCTAAACATGTCTTGAATTGAACTCTATAGGAAAAGATACCGGGACGTCGAGTGGACAAGCCGGTGGTGATTCGCGGTTGAAGGGCGTACGCTAAGGTACGTAACTTGACCCGTTACATTAATTAAATTTAGATCATTGTAATATGCATAGTTGAATTTTAGAATAAAGGTTGCTATGAATTAAAGCGATGATATCGCTATGTTGAGTATTTGATCAAAAGTTGGTTAGAATTCGTTGGTAGTCGTCAAAAAGGAAGGAATTCCATAGACGAGCCAAACGGGTCGGATAATCAAGTAAGGCAAGGTTAATGTTTCGGATTATGATGGATTGTTATTTGATATTGAATGATATATAACTTGTTAGAAATACGAGATTTTAATGTATCGGTATCATAGAAGACTGAAATCCGAGAGTTGGGGGTCTTGGTGTAATGAACAAACAAAACAAAACATGAAATTTCAGGTACTACCGTAAATTACGGTAGTACCGTAAATTACGGTAGAGGATATGTGTTTACGGTAGGTTACTACTGTTTTACGGCAAAACCAAGAGTTTCCAGGACTCACCGTAAATTACGGTGACACCGTAATTTACGGTGGAACCTGAGAAAATTTATTTATTTTATATATTATTTGATGATGGATTTTGTGTTTATGCACTACTTAATGATCTTCAAAACTAATGTTTTAAAGGTTTTGATAATAGGTAACAAGGTAGATCTTACGGATGGAAATCAAGCGAATGATGAAGAACCGAACACTACCTTTTGATGCTTCCGCAATGTGTTTAAACTTTAGTACTTTTGTTTATGGGTTGTAATCATTCGTTAAACAACTTTTGAAATGTTTTACTTTAGTCATAGTTAACTAAAGTTGACGCACTTATGAACTCCGTTAATGAATGTTAGGTTACTTAATCAATAATTTAATAGTAATGGTGTATTTTATTATTAAATTCAAATGAAAAAAAAAAAATTAAGGGTGTTACAATGTTTTTATTTATTTTGT
This sequence comes from Helianthus tuberosus, assembly GCA_030545235.1. NCBI lineage: Eukaryota > Viridiplantae > Streptophyta > Magnoliopsida > Asterales > Asteraceae > Helianthus > Helianthus tuberosus. Next base: position 84,667 of record JARYGA010013349.1, on the reverse strand, counting down.
TTTTACGAGCCTTTTCGATGTTAGTGATCGATGATAGTAGTATAGAATTGGTACCACTTGACATAGTTTTACGACAACCGCTGCAACGCAGGGGCTTTATACTAGTATATGAATATAATTGATATTTTGTTTCGCATAACAAACATACAAGAATAATGTATTTTTAGGTTTTTCTAATTTTAGACAATATATTTTTTTTTTAAAGAAAACTTCATTAAAAAACGGCACCAACTCGAAACCGAGCGGCCAACCCCAATTACATATTCACAAAATTACACCACGACTCCCATGAAACATTCCTATCCTTCGATCTATTTTTATACCAAACAAAACCTAAAGATCTAATCTCGCTAAAAATATTATTAATATTCACATACTTTCCCGAAAACACCAAATCATTCCTAGCTTTCCAAATACTCCAACACGCAAGAATGACGATACCATAGAAAACCTCCTTCTTCTGCCCGACTAGCCCACACCATCTCTTCGCCTCCAAGACATCCCGAAACGAGAAAAACACAAAATTTGGCGTCTTGCACCAAGCTTGAATTCTCTGTCATATTACCGACGAAACCCAACAAGATGTAAACAAGTGCTCAACCGACTCAGTCCCCATATTACATAAAGGACAACTGTTATCTCCAACCAAAATATTCCTCCTTTGAAGCGCCGCCCTAGTCGGAATCCTATCCAATTCAGCTCTCCATGCAAACAAATTGCATTTCTTAGGCAACCATTTACACCAATCCACGACATAACAAGAGCTAAAATCAGAGCTCAACTCCAACATCCGTTTAACCGACCCAACCGAATACCCATCCGCCCCAACCCCCATCCATATCCACTTGTCCTTCCGTTAAGATAACGACACCGAATGTAGTAAACTACAAAGATAGAAAAGAGCTAGTCAGTCTTTTCATATTACTTTTTTAACGCTAAGGAACGACGTGTCAAACACCGTGACACCGGACGCTATGGCCAAGATCGACTACTCGACCGCCGCCAACCCCTTGGCTCTAGTGGCTGAGCTTTACCGAAAGTTGCCGGGGGTGGAAAGTCATGGGACCAAATTTTTTTTTCCTATCGCTACGTTTCGGGTTATATGTTCGGGTCCGATCAAATAATAATAACTCCAAATAAAAAGACATAATATTCATTCATTCAAATGAGTCGCTTTTACTCATAAAAAATGTTATATATTGTTTAACAAAAATAAAGACCAAATATTTATAATGATGCGAGATAAATGTTAAGTATCTGGACGAAAAATTACAACTCAGCCCAACGATCTTTAAAATAATGGTAAGTAACTTTAAGACCTTTAAGATATAAAAGAATTCTCAACTTTAATTTATATATAAAGTAGTAACAAAATTTACTTAAAGTTTAGCCCGTTCACAATTTTTTTTAACTCAATACAAAAATATGTATAATTATTTTTGACAATAAACTTGGTAGAAGCAGTGGAATTTTAGGCAAAATAATTGGGGGAGGGAGGGGGGGGGGGGGTCTAGACCTATATAACTATAAAATTTCCGGATGAAAAAACTGAAATATTACAGTTCTAACAAAACATTCGGGGAGCGGGTGCACCCCCCGGTCCCTTTAAAGCTACGCCATTGCTTGGCTCTCCCAGATGCGCGGAAACTCAACCTCCACCTCCCAAAGACACGACAGTGGAATAATCGGTAAAACCTCGCCTCTCATCCAAGACAAACCGGCGCCACCAGTATTCGTCATTCACTTGGATGCCACAGAAAATAATGGAAAGAGTGAGAGTCGAACCTCAGTCACAAGTAACACCAAGTCTTTCCCCAACCACTCCACCACTACCTCATTCGATTCTTTTCATATTACTAAACTTCCATTCTTTGACGTATCAATAATATCTTCTTTTTGTCCTAAGATATGTCACATATTTTGGGACCGAAAGCGATAATTAACATTGAGGCCACAATAACATATTTTGTTGAACCATTTATACTCTATAGTGTGAACGAATGAAGAAAATTCTTCTCATATCATTTTTTTTGGATTTTGTATTACGTGTTCAACTAACCAACAACAATGAAACAGAGAACGTGCTTTGATATCATTGCCCTGACATCCTTCTTATTCTCTTTTAAGACTGAGTGTAGTGGGGCAACCTGTTGAGTGGGCGTCTTGCGACACGTGGCGCCACGTCACATAAGAGGATTCTGACCAAAAAAGGGGTAGTGGGGCAACCTTGCTGGGTGGGCCGTCTTGCGACACGTGACACCCATTTATTTTGTCTTTTTTTATGTAAAAGATATAAAAAAAATCCTATTTTTTATAAAAGTCTTTTTTTACTTCAACCAAAAAAAAAAAATACATCAACTAAAAAAAAATACTTCAACCAAAATAAAAAAATACATCAACTAAAAAAAAAATTACTTCAACCAAAATAAAAAAAATACATCAACTAAAAAAACATACATCAATACACATCTACTACTCATCGTCACTAACGTACTCGTTTAGGTCGAGGTCGACTACATTGTTATTATCTTCATCCTCGTTATCTCCTTCATCCTCGTTTACGAGTTCCGCCTCGTATCCTGGTTGTTTGTTGTCCCATAGGTGATCGATCAAGTCATACATAAGCATGGTGTGTTTCTGTCTATTCTTTATATCCATTATGTTCTCGAGTCGTGTCTCCGATGATACTTCTTGCGTCCAATACTCCGGGAACAATGAAGGGTCATTCTCATTGTAATCTTGGCAAATGGCTTTGCCTTCGTCTTCCAATATCATGTTATGCAAAATAATGCATGTGTAAATGACGTCATGCATTTTTTCCTTTGTCCAGTATCTTGCTGCATTTTTTCCTTTGTCCAGTATCTTGCTGGATAAGAACTAGATGAAGTTGTATCGTCGTCGGACGAGGATGACGAAGGGACGTTGAACTCCATTTGTGGTTCCAAAAAAACAAAATGGTTTATGTTGAAAGAATGTAGTTTTAGAGTGTGTTGTGTTGTATTTTTTTAGAGTGGGTTGTGTTGTATAATAGATGTATATATATATATATATATATAGTAATTTGGTTAAAAAAAAAAAAACAAAAAATTTACTCAATATATCCGTTGGATAACGGCTATATGTTTGGATGTGTGTGTTGAATGGGCGACGAGAATGAGACGGGCAAGAGGGGGTCGCCCCCCAAGTCGCCCCCGGGGGCGGTGTTCCAGACGACTTGGGGCGACTTGGGGTGGGGAGTCGCCCCACTACACTTAGTCTAATCGCCCACTAAACTGAATATCCATGGATTATAAAAGTAGTATCCAAGGCAAGTTTTGTCTGTTGTGATAGTTGGTGTTAGGTGTGTAAATGAATCAAATGAACACAAATAAGATTTTGTTCGTGTTTGTTTATTAAGGAATTAATATGTTCTTTAACTGTTTATAAATTGTTTACAAACATTTACCGTATGTAAATGAACAAAAGAACACAAATAAATGTTTATGAACATATGATGTGTGTCGGTGAAAGTGTATTTTTAGTTATATTTTTAGCTCTTTTTTAACTCGCCGACTTAAAGTTTTAAATTTATAAAACACGATAAATTTATAAGACAAAAACCTTCTCTTCTACCAAACGGAATAGGTAGAAGAGAATGTTTTTGTCTTATCTTTAGAGTGTCGGGAATCCAAGTTTCAATTTTTTTTTAATTTTATTTACAATCTTATTCACTATGATTTATTTAAAAAACAAGTTAAGAAAAATTATTTACTTTGGGCAAAACATGCTTTTGAGTAAAATGCACGGATAGTCCCTTTGGTTTTGCAAAATAACATCTATAGTCCCCAACTTTTGGAAATTACACCGGTGCTCCCTGTGGTTTGACAGTTTGTTACTTGGATAGTCCCTGGAGTGGATGACGGTTAGTTTTATCCGTTAAGTACATGTAAAATGACAAAATTACCCTTCATCCTCTCCACTCTATAAAATATAAACACCACTCTGACTCTGACTCTCTCTCTCTCTCTCTCAAGAAAAGCCCCACCACCACCTACCGTCACCGGCACCACCACTGCCACCACCACCAACCACTAGCCACCATCCAACCTGACACCACCATCTGCCACCACCCACCCCACACCACCACCTACCCTACGCCCCACACCACCACCACCCCTGTTCCCAAATTCAAGCCCTAATTCCTTTGATCCACAAATAAATCATGTACAGTTAATGATCTTGTGAATTACATTGGGGGTTTTAATCTAAGTACAGAAACAAACAAGATGCACCAAAAAAATATTACAGAAAACGAATAGACCCACCAGTATCCACCACCTGTCGGACTTCAACTCGAACCACCAGTATCCACCACCTGTCGGACTTCAACACGCCATCAAACACCACCACAGCACCGCCGCCCCCGTCATCACTACAACATCGCCTCCCACGACATCACCACGCCTCCCCTCGTTGCCACCAGACACACCTAACGCCTCCCTTCTTAGCCGTTACACACCATCCACCACCTAACACCACCACCCCGTCTCCGTTCCACCTATTGAGGCCACCCCTGCCATTGCCTTTAGTTGATTGGAGTCGTCAACAACATTGGCCGGTCACACACACACCCACATCTCTTGTCTCTCTTTAGATTATTTCTAATTGTCTCTAAGTTGAATGAAATCAATGGGTGAAATGGATGGTGGCAGCGGTGGTGCTAGTGACTATAGGTGGTGGTGGGGCTTTTCTTGAGAGAGAGAGAGAGAGAGATAGTGAGAGTGTCAAGAGTGTTTATATATATATATGTGTGTGTGTGTGTGTGTGTGTGATTTTTTTTATATTTTAATAAAAACAAGGGGTAAATAAGTAATTTCAGATAGACTTAACAGAGAAAACTAATTGTCATCCACTCTAGGGACTATCCGAGTAACAAACTGTCAAACCATAGGGAGCACCGGTGTAATTTCCAAAAGTTAGGGACTATAGGTGTTACTTTACAAAACCACATGGACTATCCGTGCATTTTACTCCATGCTTTTTATAAAATTCCATTTAGTTATATACAAATTTACACACCTCACAAGCGGTTATTCAACACTCGGCCGATGATGTATTAAGTAAAAACACCCGTGCCCGTTTTTGAAACTTACTCCTACCATAGGCTTGACAATTGATCAAATCTCCTCCTTTTGACGTTAAATCCTTATAAATATCAAAAGGGCTTTGAAGGGTATATGGTGGTTTGAGTTTGGTAGGTTTTATTGGAAAAGGGCGAAAAGTGTAAAATATCGGTTTTTCTATTGCTTTGTGGCTTAGCAAAAAAATACTCTGACCTGTTTTTCTGATTTTTCTAATTTTTTTTTTACTGCCAAAGTTGAAACTAAGCCGTAATCGTAATTTCATAACCGATGAGTTTACCAAAAATGAAGGATGAAAAAGGAAAAGCTTTGTTTTTGTGGGTTTGGAAACGAAATGGTTTTAAGGTTCAAATGGTTTAACTAGGGGGATGTTTTTGGATAAAGCAAAAAAAAATAAAGGTTTGTTTTTGAAAAATGGGTTGGTCCTAATGTCTGTATCATTTACTTACTTGGATTTTTGTAGGTAAGGACTTGGAACGCATCGTATTGTCAAGTTCTAGATTCGTGAGAACCAAATGGGCTATTCACACAAAAAACGAAAATTTGAGCAATTAGTATAGATGTATTTTTGTATGCTCGGTAATGGCTCAAAACTCACTTTTGTGAGAAAAGGGTTGTAGTGTAAAAATGTATATATAATCAAATTTTTTAAAGATTTGTCATGCCCGTTTTCGTAACTTTTTCTAAATTTCTTCTTTTTATCGTAAAAAAAATAAAATAAAAATAAAATAAAAATAAAATCGTGAGCTATATAAATACAATTCTTTTTTTTTTGAACGGCAATATAAATACAATTCATATCTTATATTTTGTATAGGATTCTAGATGATGATGTATGGTATAAGAGATTTCAAATGAAGGTTTTCTATGAATATAATTGATATTTTGTTTCGCATAACAAACATGCAAGAATAATGTATTTTTAGTTATTTCTAATTTTAGACAATATATGAATATAATTGATATTTTGATTCGCATAACAAACATACAAGAATAATGTATTTTTAGGTTTTTCTAATTTTAGACGATATAATTCTTTTTTTTAAAGAAAAAGAGTAAAATGCAATTTGCGTCCCTGTGGTATGTCTCAAACATCAACTTGAGCCCCTTAAAACAATTTTTTGCATTTTGAGTCCCTGTGGTATTAATTTCATAACACTTTGAGTCCCTGCCGTCAGGTTGACTGTTAGAGGCAGGGGTAAGACCGTCTTTTTGCATATATTAATTAATAACACTTTGCGTCCATATGGTATGAGTGAAATATCAACCTGAGCCTCTAAATTCTTTTCTTGGTTTTTTTGTTAAGAAATCTAATAATTAAATTTATACTATATATAACAAATTATTAAAGTGTCAATTGTATATTAAATGTAAACTTTTTATACATACAATACAGAGACAAAACGTCATACCAACTTCGTAGAGTTGACGGAACTTACAGACTCGATACCAAAAGACCGTAACATACAATACAGAGACAAAACGTCATACGACCACAAGCAATTGTGGATCTTTACTGACGGGTGCACTTCGGGAAACTGATCCAGATATGAATGAATATAACCCCAGTGTATCTAATTACATATCTGCCACTTGGGTTATATTCATTCATATGAATGAATATAACCCTAGTGGTAGATATGTAATTAGCGAGCTCTGGAATTTCAAGGAAAATCGAAGAGCTCTATTGGGGTTATATTCATTCATATCAATCACTTCCTTATGTGCACCGCATCTTCTAGGAGGTTGTTAAGTGTTCTCTCCTTCGTAGTTGGTGTTTTGCGTATCTTTACATCCGCAGCCATTCTGTACAACAAAACACATTCAAATGAGGAACACATTCGAATCTGATCCGATCAGTTCTTCGTGGAAAGGAATCATACGGTTCAGAAAAAGAGGGAAATTGAGCCCAAGATTTATTGGGCCGTTCAGAATCACCGAACGGATTGGTAAAGTTGCATATCGTCTTGAACTACCCGATGAGTTGAGTGGGATTCATAGCACATTCCACGTGTCACATCTCCGAAAATGTTTAGCAGATGAAACCGCTCGCATTCACTACGATGATATCGAGGTGGATAACAGCCTCAACTATGCAGTTAAGCCAATTGCGATATTAGATCGTAAGGAAAAGAGGTTGAGGAGCAAGGTAATTAACCAAGTAAAGGTTAAATGGGAACATAGGAAGGGTGCGGATACCACATGGGAGTCCGAAGAAGAGATGCAACGGCTCTACCCTAAACTATTTGGTACGTATTACGATTTCGGGGACGAAACCCTTTTTAAGGGGGGTGGACTTGTAACATCCCGAAAATACAAAACTTTATATTTAAAATTATAAAGTTTAAATAAACAAGAATTTATCTAACTAGGAAATTATAACCTAGTTAACTATGAGTCTATGAATAACTAGAAATAAGGTTAGATTAACCAAAAGTAAATATTAAACAAAGTGGAGGGACCAATGTTGATAATCTTGAAACTATTGTTATTATTTTTAATAATAGAACAAACCAAACACCTCAAACTGAGGTTTTGGTCGATCAACAGCAGGAATGGGGCGACACCCACACCTCTAAAACCCTAACATCTACTAAAACTCTCAATTGAAGGCTCAAATCATGTTGAAATCGAAATCTAAACATAGAATCGTGATCACCTCGTCAAGAGGATCATAAGGTATGTCAAATTAGGTTATTTAAGCTCAACCCAAATTCTTGCATGTTATTGAAATCGAGTGTTGAGCTTGATTTTGTGTTGAAAACACGAAATTGGAAGTAATATAAGGTTTAGGGACAAACCCTAGACGATTTCTTGTCAAATTCTCGCATGATAGTTGTAAGGATCAAAATCACTATAGTGGGTGATTAATATGTTAGAAGAACTTGATAAACACTAGGATTAAGACTCTTGTTCTAGTGTAAACTGAAATTTTGAGCTAATCTCTGAAATTGTTGATGTTAAAATATGTGTATATTGTCTAATTGAAGTTAATTTGAGTGATAATTTCAAGTTATGAACTTGGTTTAGATCATGTAGAAATCAGACCCGCTAGGTGTTTGATGAAATGCCTAAATGAGGGTTAAAATGTTAAAAGTTGGGTGAAAACGCAGATTTGATAATGTTAAGAAATAATGCGTTAAAGCTTATAAAAGAGTTCTAAACTTGATTATGAATTGAACTCTTTAGGCAAAGAGCCCGGAACGTCAAGCGGACACACCGGAGGAGATACGCGTGGAAAAAGTGTGCTTTGAAGGTACGTGACTCTAGTCTCGTTATATTATGTAATAATGTTTGGTTTTAGTATACAAACGATGTCGGATTGTAATAGATGCGTTTGATGCATCGTTAAAGTGGCGAAGTTTACTAGATCATCAAACGGGTCAAAATAAAGATTTGAAGTTTGGTTTGGCATGTTAATAAAGTGATGGTCTTCACTAGATAGCCAAACGGGTCAAAATGTTGCTTGTAAACGAATCACGTGAGTAGAGACTTGAAAGTCTCATATCTCGCTAGGTGATGGATGGTACTACACCAATAAATTGGTTATGATATTTTAAGTCTACGAACCCGGTATATCGGGTCAAACAATAGAAGTTAATAGAAGGTGTCGTTTGAAACGGAATGCTTGAATTCCGAGAAAACAAGTGTTTAGTTCTGAGAGAACGCGAAGCCATGGTATGGCGCGAATACTCCAAGGTTATAAGCCCGGGAAATTGGGTAACTATGTCTAAAGTGTCCTTAGGATTGAAATATGGAATTATGCACTTTTGCTAACGGGTTGGAATTTTTGAAATAAGGAAATTGTGGGCCGAACGTCGGTATCTCGGTTTCCGTGATGTGTAATTTATATGGTTAGATCCGTAATTTTATTACGGACTCGTAGGAAAAAGAATCGGTTAAATCGGACTAATGAGTAAAAAGTTATGATCTTTTAAAATTGAAAAATAGTTAAAGGGCAAATATGCAGAGCCCACCGTAACTTACGGTCCCACCGTAAGTTACGGTGAACATCAAAAGTGTTACGGTATGTTACTCCTGTGTTACGGCAGAACCAGACACACTCAGGGTCTACCGTAACTTACGGTAGACACCCTAAGTTACGGTGGAACCCAGGAAACTTATATTTTATTTGTTATTTCTCGATGCTGAAATTCGTTTATATGTAACGTATTATTGACAAAACTAATGTTTTTAGTGTATGACCCTAGGTATGGATGAAGCCCTCCCGGATGGTGATCAAATACGTTGACAAGAACCGAACACGCATTTTGAAGCTTCCGCACTAAACTTAATCTTGTCTAAACTTTAAACATGTTGTAAATACTTTTGTTAATCGTGTTTTGAATCCTTTAAACTAGTTGTTAGTTGGCTAGTAGGGGTTGATTTTAAACTGGTTATGCACTATCTTTAATGTGTTTGATACTATCACAAGCGTTTATGGTTTTAAACACGAAATGTTTTTGTAAACACTGATTTTATAAAGTTCTTATGAAAATATATTATTATTATTATTAAATACTGTTAAAAATATTAAGGGTGTTACAAGTTGGTAATCAGAGCCCAAGGTTGTTAACAAGTGTTCGGTTTAAGCTTGATCAAACATCCGGTAAGAGTTAATCGTTTTAAAGTAGAGTTACTAAGTATAAAAAGGGAAGTAATGAATGGAAATGCATGGGAAGAGCGTGTTAACACACTCAAACCCGGAAAGTGCATTAAATAAGAACGGTGAAAACAAGTTATGAACTTGAATAAACCGAAGTGAATAAATCATACGTCATAAATGAAATGTTAACGCTTAATGTAAACATTTCAGTTAAAGATGACAGATAAAGGTAATGATGATGCGGTGCCAAGAGTCACCGAGCAAACGAGAGAAGTGATTGCTGAGGAGGTTGGAAAAGCAATCGAAAACACTTTGTCGGGTTTTATAGACAAAATCCAAAACACGGTATTATCAGTGGTGGAAGAAAGGATCAAGAAATTGGAGGATAATACCAATTTAGCAAAGGAGAAGTCGGGAGGACGAAAATCTTGTTCTTATAAAGAGTTCATGGCCTGTAAACTGCCAATCTACAATGGGGAGGTTGACCCAATAATATTCCAACGGTGGCTAAGTGATATGGAGGGAGTATTTGAAAGGACCCATTGCAATGAGGATGACTTCGTGGCTTATGGCACGGGTCAGTTAAGGGGTCAGGCGAAAGATTGGTGGGATAACAAGAAGAAAGAGATCGGAAGTGAAGCGGCTAAGGCTATGACATGGGACGAGTTTAAGACGCCGTTTCTTAAACATCATAGTCCCAAGGCAATCATAAACAAAATCAAGGAAGAATTTATGCAGCTTCGACACAAGGGTGAATCTATCGATAAAATCACAGGAACGTTCATGGATAAAATGAAGTTTTGTGATGATCTCATAACGAACGAAGAGCAGAAAATATATTATTATTATAATATGTTGAGCGCCGAGTAAAGGGAGTTTATGACTCCATCGAAGTATGAGACTCTCACCGAGATTATAAACGTTGCTCGGGAACGGGAGATAGAGTTGAAGAAACAGATAGAAAGAGGCGAAAGAAGGGCACAGGTAGTCAACCCAAGCCCGACGAAAAAGGCACGTCCGAATGAATCCTCAAAGAAACAAGTTGGAAAAAGCGGGTCATCAAGCGGCAAGATATGCGGGAAAGGGCACAAGGGTGAGTGCTGGTTTAAGGACAAGCCGTGTCCTATTTGTGGGAAAACCGGGCACACGGCTGCGTTGTGCTCGGGGAAGGTGTCGGTGTGTTACAAATGTTATCAGCCGGGTCACAAGAAATCGGAGTGTCCGGAATTGATCGGGAAGAAAGATGACAAGGATACACGTACCGAGACACCAAGAGCAAAAGCAAGATCCTTCCAGTTAACGGCAGCCGAGGCAAAGGTGGAACCCGATGTGGTTTCAGGTATATTTGCTATAAACTCGATTCCCGCACATGTTTTATTTAATACGGGTGCGAATAAATCCTTTGTTTCGCATAGATTTATTTGACATCCTTCTTTTGTACTAACAAAATTGCCTATGCCATTAGAGGTAGAAATAGGTGATAACAAAAGTTTCCTTGTATGTGATGTATGTCGAGACTGCAAAATAAACATTGATGATGAGGAATATTTAATAGATTTGATCCCTATGTCAATGGGAGAATTCCAAGTAGTGGTCGGGATGGATTGGTTATCTCGACATCATGCAGAAGTGATATGTTTCCGCAAGGAGATAAAATTGACATCTCCAAGCAGAAAACAAGTTACCATCTATGGCGAAAAAGGAGGCAGTCCCGTTGTGTGCTCAATACTAAAAGCTCATAAGCTTATGAGGCGCGGATGTAAAGCATTTATGATTTACGCAAACGAACCCGATAAAGAGACGCCGAAGATTGAAGACGTACCAGTGGTACACGAATACGCTGATGTATTTCCAGAAGATTTACCGGGAATACCGCCAGAACGGGAGGTAGAGTTCGGAATTGAATTGATTCCGGGCGCGAAACCTGTGGCTAAGGCGCCGTATCGGTTAGCGCCATCAGAATTGCAAGAATTGATGTCCCAAATCCAAGAATTGCTCGACAAGGGATTTATTCGGCCAAGTGTGTCTCCATGGGGCGCACCGGTATTATTCGTGAGAAAGAAGGACGGGAGCATGCGTATGTGCATTGATTACCGGGAGTTGAATAAACTCATGGTAAAGAATCGATATCCGCTTCCAAGAATTGATGACCTATTTGACCAATTACAAGGTGCAAGTTGGTTCTCAAAAATCGACCTCAGATCGGGGTATCATTAGTTAAAAGTCAAAGAGGAGGATGTACCGAAAACGGCTTTCCGTACACGGTATGGACATTACGAGTTTCTCGTGATGTCCTTTGGGTTAACTAATGCACCCGCGGCTTTCATGGATCTCATGAACCGGGTTTGCAAACCCATGCTAGACAAGTCAGTGATAGTGTTCATTGATGACATCTTGATATACTCCAAGAATGAAACAGAACACGCAAGTCATTTGCGTGAAGTGTTGGAGACGCTCATGAAAGAGAAATTGTATGCAAAATTCTCAAAATGTGCCTTCTGGTTAAGAGAGGTGCAATTTCTTGGGCACATCATTAGTGCAAACGGGGTGTTAGTAGATCCGTCAAAGATAGAAGCTGTGTCAAGATGGACTCCACCGAAGAATCCTTCGGAAATCAGAAGCTTCTTGGGGCTTGCGGGTTATTATCGGAGATTCATATAAGATTTCTCCAAAATTGCTATGCCGTTGACCAAACTAACCCGTAAGGATGAAAAGTTTATTTGGGCCGAGGATCAAGAAAGGGCGTTCCAAACGCTCAAGGAAAAACTGACCCAAGCACCGGTATTGTCATTACCGGACGGAACGGAGGATATGGTAGTTTACTCGGATGCATCGCATTCGGGACTTGGCTGCGTTTTGATGCAGCGGGGCAAGGTTATAGCCTATGCCTCGAGACAGCTAAAGACTAATGAGAAGAGATATCCTACCCATGACCTCGAGTTGGCAGCAGTGGTGTTCGCCTTGAAAATATGGAGGCATTACTTGTATGGGGTGAAGTGCACTATCTTTACCGACCACAAAAGCTTAAAGCATTTCTTCAATCAGAAGGAATTAAATATGAGGCAGAGGCGGTGGTTAGAAACTGTCAAAGACTTTGATTGTGAAATACATTACCACCCCGGGAAGGCTAATGTAGTGGCAGACGCGTTGAGCCGAAAGACAGATTATACGCCTATTCGAGTAGGATCAATGCAACTAATTGTGACATCGGGTTTGCTTGAACAAATCCAAAAATCTCAAATTGAAGCAATCAAGGAAGAAAATGTGAAGAAGGAAAGGATAGTTGGGCAGCTAAAAGACCTGGAGGATGATAACCAAGGATTGAAAACTCGATTTGGGAGAATTTGGGTTCCAAATACATGTGGGGCCAAGGTGCGTCTACTCGACGAGGCCCATAAATCTCATTATTCAATTCATCCGGGGTCGACCAAAATGTATAATGACTTAAAACAAAACTATTGGTGGCCCGGAATGAAAAGAGATATTGTGAAATATGTGGAGAAGTGTCTGACTTGTTTACAAGTCAAAGCGGAGCACCAAAAGCCATATGGTAGGTTGCAACCGCTGGATATCCCAGTTTGGAAATGGGAACAAATCACGATGGATTTGTTAACCAAATTGCCCAAAACCAATCGCGGATTTGATGCTATATGGGTAGTCGTGGATAGATTGACAAAAAGTGCTCACTTCATTCCGATTCGTGAGACTTATACATCCGAGAAGATGTCGGAGGTGTACACCAATGAGATCATAGCACGTCATGGAGTGCCGATATCCATTGTGTCAGACAGAGATACTCGGTTTACCTCTAAATTCTGGCGCGAATTCCAAGAACAAATGGGAACTAAACTGTTCATTAGCACTGCTTATCATCCGCAAACTGATGGGCAAAGTGAGAGAACGATACAAATGTTGGAAGATATGTTGCGGGCTTGCATCATCGACTTCGGGGGTAGTTGGGATGTCCATCTACCCTTGGTCGAATTTTCATATAACAATAGTTATCAATCAAGCATTAAAATGGCCCCGTATGAGATGCTATATGGTAGAAAGTGTCGAACCCCAGTATGTTGGGGAGAAGTGGGACCACGAGGACTAGCACCTACCGATATAATCCGAGCTACGAATGAGAAAATCGACATGGTCCGAACTCATCTAAAAGCAGCTCAGGATCGACAAAAGTCGTATGCGGATAAGCGAAATAGGCCAATTGAGTTTCAAGTGGGCGATAAGGTAATGCTGAAAGTATCTCCGTGGAAAGGAATCATACGGTTCAGAAAAAGAGGGAAATTGAGCCCAAGATTTATTGGGCCGTTCAGAATCACCGAACGGATTGGTAAAGTTGCATATCGTCTTGAACTACCCGATGAGTTGAGTGGGATTCATAGCACATTCCACGTGTCACATCTCCGAAAATGTTTAGCAGATGAAACCGCTCGCATTAACTACGATGATATCGAGGTGGATAACAGCCTCAACTATGCAGTTATGCCAATTGCGATATTAGATCGTAAGGAAAAGAGTTTGAGGAGCAAGGTAATTAACCAAGTAAAGGTTAAATGGGAACATAGGAAGGGTGCGGATACCACATGGGAGTCCGAAGAAGAGATGCAACGGCTCTACCCTAAACTATTTGGTACGTATTACGATTTCGGGGACGAAACCCTTTTTAAGGGGGGTGGACTTGTAACATCCCGAAAATACAAAACTTTATATTTAAAATTATAAAGTTTAAATAAACAAGAATTTATCTAACTAGGAAATTATAACCTAGTTAACTATGAGTCTATGAATAACTAGAAATAAGGTTAGATTAACCAAAACTAAATATTAAACAAAGTGGAGGGACCAATGTTGATAATCTTGAAACTATTGTTATTATTTTTAATAATAAAACAAACCAAACACCTCAAACTGAGGTTCTGGTCGATCAACAGCAGGAAGGGGGCGACACCCACACCTCCAAAACCCTAACATCTACTAAAACTCTCAATTGAAGGCTCAAATCATGTTGTAATCGAAATCTGAACATAGAATCGTGATCACCTCGTCAAGAGGATCATAAGGTATGTCAAATTAGGTTATTTAAGCTCAACCCAAATTCTTGCATGTTATTGAAATCGAGTGTTGAGCTTGATTTTGTGTTGAAAACACGAAATTGGAAGTAATATAAGGTTTAGGGACAAACCCTAGACGATTTCTTGTCAAATTCTTGCATGATAGTTGTAAGGATCAAAATCACTATAGTGGGTGATTAATATGTTAGAAGAACTTGATAAACACTAGGATTAAGACTCTTGTTCTAGTGTAAACTGAAATTGTGAGCTAATCTCTGAAATTGTTGATGTTAAAATATGTGTATATTGTCTAATTGAAGTTAATTTGAGTGATAATTTCAAGTTATGAACTTGGTTTATATCATGTAGAAATCAGACCCGCTAGGTGTTTGATGAAATGCCTAAATGAGGGTTAAAATGTTAAAAGTTGGGTGAAAACGCAGATTTGATAATGTTAAGAAATAATGCGTTAAAGCTTATAAAAGAGTTCTAAACTTGATTATGAATTGAAATCTTTAGGCAAAGAGCCCGGAACGTCAAGCGGACACACCGGAGGAGATACGCGTGGAAAAAGTGTGCTTTGAAGGTACGTGACTTTAGTCTCGTTATATTATGTAATAATGTTTGGTTTTAGTGTACAAACGATGTCGGATTGTAATAGATGCGTTTGATGCATCGTTAAGGTGGCGAAGTTCACTAGATCATCAAACGGGTCAAAATAAAGATTTGAAGTTTGGTTTGGCATGTTAATAAAGTGATGGTCTTCACTAGATAACCAAACGGGTTAAAATGTTGCTTGTAAACGAATCACGTGAGTAGAGACTTGAAAGTCTCATATCTCGCTAGGTGATGGATGGTACTACACCAATAAATTGGTTATGATATTTTAAGTCTACGAACCCGGTATATCGGGTCAAACAATAGAAGTTAATAGAAGGTGTCGTTTGAAACGGAATGCTTGAATTCCGAGAAAACAAGTGTTTAGTTCTGAGAGAACGCGAAGCCATGGTATGGCGCGAATACTCCAAGGTTATAAGCCCGGGAAATTGGGTAACTATGTCTAAAGTGTTCTTAGGATTGAAATATGGAATTATGCACTTTTGCTAACGGGTTGGAATTTTTGAAATAAGGAAATTGTGGGCCGAACGTCGGTATCTCGGTTTCCGTGATGTGTAATTTATATGGTTAGATCCGTCATTTTATTACGGACTCGTAGGAAAAAGAATCGGTTAAATCGGACTAATGAGTAAAAAGTTATGATCTTTTAAAATTGAAAAATAGTTAAAGGGCAAATATGCAGAGCCCACCGTAACTTACGGTCCCACCGTAAGTTACGGTGGACATCAAAAGTGTTACGGTATGTTACTCCTGTTGAAGAAACACCAACTAAATGGTCGGAACCGAAATAGTTAGGGGGTTTGAATCCGCATAAAAGGTTAGCTCTCCCTCGGTTGATTCAGTTGCAACGGAATTACTTCTCCGGTAGCTCTGCAAAAAAGAACACCGTTAGCCTCGCCAAGGGGAGAAGAGGGTTCTCTCCTTGACCCGACTCCGGCGTGAGAATAAGTATTGGTATCGGAGAAGATAAGTATTTGAAGAGTGAGAGTAGTCTGAGTTTATACCTGAACAGTTCTCTTATTTATATCCGGGAGTTTGGGAGGGAAAACCCGTTATTGAAAAGATAACGGAAAATGCCTAACGCCGTAGCGGTTATTTTTCCTCCGTTAGAGTTCTTTAATCTGACGTTGATTAACCTCGATCCGATGTGAATGCACACGGATCGTGGTCTGATCGATGGCTGGGGGATCGCCACGTGGAAAGTGACTAAGTGGAGATTGCTCTCTAATTGCATGCATTCGTTGTGACTTCAGGGTTGTCTATGGTGATGACACGTGTCCAGACGGTTATAACCGTCTGGGTAGTGCATGATTGTATTTCTTTCTAGAAGATTTCTGTTGTAATCTGATGTGACACCTTGCTGTGTGGGTGCAGACGAATAAATCCCAAGTCTGGGTAAAATAATATCCAAGTCTGGACGTTGTGGCGGAAGTATTGGACAAAGGTTTCTTTTAATCCTTTGTTGTATGGGAGAAAGCGCAAGGACTTATGTTATCCTTTAGGCGCGCGATTGTATTTTACTGATTTCTTTGTTCCTTTCGTAGGACCGGTGCGCGGTCGCGCAAGGTCAAAAGGCTAGAAAGGTCAGTTTGTGGTATGGTCCAAATCCTTTTTATGAGGTTTTTGGGACCTTACCCCTTCACCTGTGTTACGGCAGAACCAGACACACTCAGGGTCTACCGTAACTTACGGTAGACACCGTAAGTTACGGTGGAACCTAGGAAACTTATGTTTTATTTGTTATTTCTCGATGCTGAAATTCGTTTATATGTAACGTATTATTGACAAAACTAATGTTTTTAGTGTATGACCCTAGGTATGGATGAAGCCCTCCCGGATGGTGATCAAATACGTTGACAAGAACCGAACACGCATTTTGAAGCTTCCGCACTAAACTTAATCTTGTCTAAACTTTAAACATGTTGTAAATACTTTTGTTAATCGTGTTTTGAATCCTTTAAACTAGTTGTTAGTTGACTAGTAGGGGTTGATTTTAAACTGGTTATGCACTATCTTGGATGTGTTTGATACTATCACAAGCGTGTATGGTTTTAAACACGAAATGTTTTTGTAAACTCTGATTTTATAAAGTTCTTATGAAAATATATTATTATTGTTAAATACTGTTAAAAATATTAAGGGTGTTACAATATGGAACCCAAAATCAACCCTCTGTTTTTCAAAATCAACCCAAAATCATCGAATGGAACCCAAAATCAAACCCAAAAACATCGAATGGAACCCAAAATCAACCCTCTGTTTTTTTCAAAATCAACCCAAATCATCGAATGTAACCCAAAATCAACCCAAATCATCGAATGTAACCCAAAATCAACCCAAAATCAAACCCAGAATCAACCCTCTGTTTTTCACAATATAAACACATAAACACATCGAATGACCAATATGAGGATGAAGATGAACCTGATCTGTTCGATGAAGATGAAGATGATCTGTTCGATGTTCGATGAAGATGATGAAGATGATCTGTTGATCTCTTCGATGAAGATGATGATGATGATCTTGGGAGTTGGGAGAGCTGTTGATGATGATGATATTGGGAGTTGGGCGACTGTTGATGATGATAATGAAACTTGTCTGCTTTAAGTGTAGATATTAAAAGGTGGGGGGTATTATGGACTTTTCACAACTGGCAAACGGTCAAACTGACGGAAGACTGACGGCAGGGACTCATACTGTTATGAAATTAATACCACAGGGGCTCAAAATGCAAAAAATTGTTTTTAGGGGCTCAAGTTAATGTTTGGGACATACCACAGGGACGCAAATTGCATTTTACTCTAAAGAAAACTTCATTAAAATACGGCATAAACTCGAAACTGAGCGGCAAACCCCAATTACACATTCACAAAATTGCACCACGACTCCCATGAAACATTCATATCCTTCAAACCTAAAGATCTAATCTCGCTAAAAATATCATTAATATTCACATACTTTCCCGAAAACACCAAATCATTCCTAGCTTTCCAAATACTCCAACACGCAAGAATGACGATACCATAAAAAACCTCCTTCTTCTGCCCGAGTAACCTACACCATCTCTTCGCCTCCAAGACATCCCGAAACGAGAAAAACACAAAATTTGGCATCTTGCACCAAGCTTGAATTCTCTGCCATATTATCGAAGAAACCCAACAAGATGTAAAAAAGTGCTCAACCGACTCAGTCCCCATATTACATAAAGGACAACTTGTTTGTGCATATGCCTGTTGACTTAGTCTTGTATCGAGTCATGTAATAGGTTAGAAAGAACAAGACACGTTGTACGAGAAAAACGGGAAACTGACCAGAACAAGCCACTTCGCACGAACTGGATAATCCAGTTCGTACGGACTGACCACTTCGCACGAGTTGGTAAAGTCTGGTTCATGCTTTCTGGTTCTCCTATAAATAGAGGTCTTGGGTCTCTCATTTGTAACTTCTGATTCCGGTAGCGAAGCTCTGCCGAAGTGTCGCCAAGCCTGTGTAACATTGTAATATCAATCTAATCGACATTTAATCTACTTCTAAGTGTAATTCAAGCTGCTACAACATCAATACGTCTGATTCCGCCTTTCGTATTGATCTAGAACTCTTCTGAACGTCTCGTTTGATCGATTTACTGATCCTACAAGTGGTATCAGAGCTCAGGAGGAAGAGTTCTTACTATTTCAGCTTGTTTTCACCGTTTAATCTGATTTCTTCTAATTTCTACTCATTTTCTATACATTTTTTCTCAAAATCAGAACGTGTTCACGGATAAAATAACCTGATTTCGTAATATAACACGTAAAACTGAGTTTTAATCAATCCTTGAACAAATCAGACCTAAAATCAACCTAAAACTTGATAAAAGTGATCAAACCGCGTGAAAAACATGTCAGTTCGTTCGAGATTGTATCAGGTCGTGTGAAATTACCTCCAGTTCACACGAAGTCAGGTGGATTTAGTCAGGCCGTTTGAAAAGTTGATCAGGTCGCACGAGCTGAACATCCAGTTAGCACGAGTTGACTCACTTTAGTTCTCACAGGTTGAAAACCAGTTCGCACGATTTGGAATCAATATCAGTCCGCACGATTTGCAAATCCAGGTCGCACGAGGTGTCCAGGTCGTGTGAATTAATCAGTTCGTTTGAAAGTATAACCAGGTCGTACGGTTAGAAACATTCATGTCGTTTGGAAGTTATTCAGTTCGCACGGATTTAATTCCAGTTCGTTTGAACAATCAGTCTTAGTGAACTTTCAAAAACCGAAACATGGAAAACGAATTTTACAACGCATTTGCTACCCCGATCACTATGGCTCAGAACGTAAACTTAGAGAATGAAATGGGCACCATGCAAAACCCGCCTAAGCTCATGAGTATCGAGGAGTATAACGGATAGGAGGAATGTTTTGAAAATTGGGTTCAAGCTAATCACTTAGACGCGTGGGAATGTGTTGAATAACGATATGTTAGACCGATTGATGAATACGGAGAGATGGTTGCTATCAAAGATTTAGATGACAAAGAGAGAAAGAAATACAAAAGTGAAAAGATGATGATAAGTATATTGCAACAAGCCATTAAGGAAGACATCTTGATCTTATTGCAACACAACGGAAGTGCACATTTAATGTGGAAAGCACTAAAAACGAAGTTTGTTGGAAGTCAAGACCTGATCAAGAACAAAAAAATCACTTTTGAAGAAAGAATTTGATCTATTTCGTGGATTGAAAACTGAAAACACCAAAACGATTATAGAAAGATATTGCAATTTGGTGGTTAACATGAAGCGATTGGATATCAAGAAAGATAGAGAAGAATGGGTTGAAAAGTTGGCCGATGCGTTACCACAAGATGTTTGGGGCACGTATCTTATGATATTGAAGAATAATGGTGAATTTGCAAATCAATCGCTGAGCAAGTTTATTGAAAAACTCGAAGTTCAAGAGATGGAACAACGGAAGATGGAGAAAATGAAGAATTCTAATGGTGAACAGGACATTGGTTTGTACTACAAAGGAAGTACGAGTGATAAGACCAACATTGCACCAAAGATCGAAACTGCACTTAACGCAAACAATTCTTCTGGAGGGTCATCTCAAGGGTCAAATAACAATTCTGGATTCTCTCCATATCCATCATTTGATCCAAAATTTTCAGCAACCAATAATGGCCAAGTATTAAAATGCAACATTGCATTAAATCTTCAGAATGGTCAGAATTTCTCGGAAGAGGTTGCCAAAGGTCATATGTCTTTATTAGTGACCGTATTAGAGGTTTATGAAAGTTTGGTAGCCGGAAGGATTGGTAATCCAATGTTGACCAAAGAGGATTATGATCAGACTGATGTAGAAGAGATGGAATTAATGGATATAAAGTGGTGTATGGCAAGTGTGTTGAGAAGAGCTGAAAAGTTTAAACAGATCACTGGAAGAGATAATTTCCGTGATGCTGGAACTTCACCTTTAGGTTTTGATAAATATAAAGTTACTTGTTTTCGTTGCAGGGAGAAGGGGGGGCACTTTAAGCGAGAATGCACAAATCGCGAAGCAAGTGGAGCTCAAAATCCATTCGGCAACAATGATTATCATCGAAAAGCAATTTATCATTAAGTTGCTCCGCATCAACAACAATCGCTACAAACTTCGCATGCTAGGAAGGATTTGATCGAAGAGCCATCAAAGAAATCTTATCTAGTTCATCAAGAAAATGAAAGAATCACAGAAGGTTTTAATTGGGATCATTATGATCCTAACAGAACTTCAAATTCTAAAGCGTTTGTTGCTCAAATGTTTGAAGATTCAACTGCTGAAGATGAATTAGCATATGCTTATTACGAATCTCAGCAATTCAGTCCTAAAAAGAACGAAGAAGAACCAGCTTCAACAGTAGAGGCTTCAGCAAAAGCACCAATCTTTGATCACTCATCAGATGAAGAGAGTGATGATGACAGTGAAGAAATTCGAAAACTTGAATATTACACAAGAGAATTTTCATCTGATAAGTATAATTTGTGTTTTGCAGGTGAAATGGAAGAGATCAAAGAAAGACAAGCTGCAAAAGAAAAAAATCATAAGGCAGCAACTATTGAAGAAAAGGTCAAACCTGAAGAAAATGTTCGAGTAATAAAGAAGTAGGTTAAAAAAATTCCAGCTGTTAAAGTTGAGAAGGAAGCAGATACTGAAAAGATGCCTGAGAAGTGTGGAAATTGTGATACTGTGACAAGGCACAACAACAAATTGATTCATAACATGAACAAACTGAAAGAATCTTATGATGTTTTAAACAAAGCTATGAATCAATATAGCAAGTGTAACACCCTTCTAATTATTACTTGAATTTAATAAAAATTCATACAATTTATATAAAAGGTGTCTAAATTAAAACATAGTTACCAAAACAAAGTTCCAAGTAATCAAAACTAGTCAACAAACGACTAGTTAAAACATTCATGACCTGATTAGCAAGTTGTTTACATTCAAAAGACATAGAAACATTGTTTAACAAAGTTATGAAGTCGCAGAAGCTTCAAAAGTTGTGTTCGGTTCTTCAAAAACTTGCTTGACCGCCATCTTTATACTTGCAATACCTAGAAACTGGAAATTTTGGCAAATATTAGTATTAGTATTCTTAGAAAAATTTGCATAATCGAACCACGCTCAGAAACGGATTCGATTAACTAAGATATGGAGAATTTAACAAAGTTTTCTGGACTCTACCGTAACTTACGGTATCTACCGTAAGTTACGGTAGACACTATATGACACTAGTTCTGCCGTAAAACAATAGTGCTCCACCGTAACATTTTGTTTTCTACCGTAAGTTACGGTAGAGACCGTAACTTACGGTAGGTGCTGTAACTTTGTTGTTTGACTCATTTAATCATTTTACCCAAACTTTCATGAACGGGATATCTCTTTTAAAACAGGAATATCCCAATCATGGGTTCTTTATTTTCAACACCTACGTTCCCATCATCGGTTTACGTATTTAGAAATTCACCACCCATCACTAGGGTTCGAAATCTACGAACAAGGTACTACCGTTATTCGAGTCATACCTTCTCTTAATGACCCGTTTAGTTTACCCTTATAGACTTCATCATCCTAACAAACCAACACTCAAAATTCTCGTATGCTAATATGTCATTTATTAACAATAACAAAAGACCAATTAGCCGTATTACGAATTATTAGCCACGCATTATTTGATTATTCGACCTGTTTGGCTCATCTACGGAATCCTCCATTATGATGACTACCAACGAGATCTAACAAATTCTTGACCTATTATTCAATATAGCGAACATTATCGCTTTGAATCAACACAACTTTTACTCTACAATTCAACTACACATATGCTAATTATCAAAATTTACCCAATGTAACGGATCGAGTTACATACCTTCAATGCACGCCTTTCAAACGCAAGTCACCACCGGCTTGTCCGCTCGACGCTCCGGTATCCTTTCCTATAGAGTTCAACCATAGCATGTTTAGAACTCCTTTTCAATTACACATTACATAATCCGCCCTAACATCACAATACGCGTTTTTAACTTAATTTGCAGTTTCGAGCCTTCTTTGAGGCATTTCTACAAACACTTATAGGGCAGAATTTTATATCATTTATATTCTAGTTCATGGCTTGTCTCTTGGCCTCGATTAACATTAATTTAGCTACCACATATAGAATTAAGCATGAAATTTTCATAAATCAATTTCTATGAATCAATTTACGCTAGGATAGCCTTCTAAACTCTAGTCTTCATCATTTTCTCACAAAACCCATGAATCACCTTCAATGTGTTCATGAAATTTTCAGAATTTAGGCATGATTTCACATATTGTTGTCTAGGTTTTACTCCTAGATACTACATCATTCCTATTCTACCCAAATAACAAACATGCATCATCAAATTTCAGATTTCCCAAATTCATGAGAATTTCAAGTAGAGAATTCTCATCTAATTTTACATACCTTATAACCCTCTTGCGATGAGGATCACAAATCTCAACTCGGATTTCGTTTTGGATCAGATTTGAACCTTCAATTTAGGTGTTTTGTGGAATTTAGGGTTTTGAAAAGCTTGGTCGCCCTTCCCCCTGTTTGATCGATCCCATCATCATCACCAGGGGTGTTTGTGTTTTATTAAAATGTTTTTATTAAAACTATTTTCAAGTTTAACACTTTTGGTCCCTCTAGTTTCTTTTATTTTAATTCTATGTCTTTAACTACTCATAAGTAATAAACTAACTAGGTTAGTGTCATTACTAGTTATTTTATTTTACTAATTTATTTGCAACTTAATTGCAAATTTAAGAATTTGTATTTTCGGGATGTTACAGCAATTCAAGCAATGAACAAGAGATAGAGATGAAGACACTCAATGGAGCGTTCATGACGAAGTAGAAAATCATTAATCAGTACATTGAGAAATGTGCTGAACTTGAACAAAAATTGGAAACTCAGAGGATAGAAACTAAGAGGGTAAACAGGTTATTGAAAAGTTATTCATGTGCTTCTTATGTGATTGACAGGATTTACCCTACAGTAGAAGGAATGGAAGCGTTTGAAGAGAAGAAATCTGAAGTAAAGGATACTGGTAAGAAACATAGTACCAATTATACAAAGTGTCCACCGCCGCTTGAAGAATGATATTCTCCACGAAATCCTAATTCAGAAAGAGTCAAAAAGGCAACCAATTTAAAGTGGGAATCTGAACCTTCAGATGGATTGCCAGACAACATTGATATCACATTCACATCGTCTGACACTGATCATGAGTCTGAGTTAATAAAGAAAGTGGTCGATCAGGTGTTGGATAAGGATGAGGAGTCAGAGTCAAAGTCTGAGTCTGAGACTTCGAGTTCATCCGTCAACAGTTCGAAATCATCAGTCAAACGGGTTTATTAGTAAAGATTTTCTGATGTCACAAAATAATTTGAATGACGAAACATTCAAAGTAGCATATACTTTGAATGACTCCGACAAATTATATTCTGATGAAGAATTTCCAATAAGAGGTGTTAAAACTGAAATGATTAAAAAGGTTTTCAAATTAACAGAAATTAATATTTCTGAAATAAAAGATGTAAATCTTACTGAAAAACCTAAAAAATACACTTCAAGAGTTCAACAAAGATTGAACAAGAAAAAAGGTTATAGTTTTGGTTCTGGTTATCAAAAGAAACCAAACCATAACAGTAATTTCAAAAAGAAAGGATTAGGTTTTATTCCACCAGAAAATTTATAAACCAAAAACTGTTTTTGTATCAGGAACAAGTTCTGAAGAGGAAAAAGTGAATTTATTCGGAAAGCAGACGAACAAAGAATTCCTTGCCAAGAAGCAAGGGGGAATGATGAATGATGTTGCTCAGAAGAAGAAAATGAGAACCTGTTATCAATGTAAAAAAGTTGGGCACATTGCATGGAACTGTCCAAAGGCAATCCAAACAAAACAGGGAGTCTCTGAAAAATTGAAAGAAAAGATGGTTGAAAATGAACCACCAACCGAACAATTTAAAGTGTTAAAAAATTCAAAATTTGAGGTTGGTGAGAGTTCAAAACGTTTTTACAAAAGAAGAGTGAATCTGAACAACCAAAAGTGGGTTGTTAAGAAATCAGAGTCGCTTTCTGGCGATGAATCTGACTCGTCAAAGTCAGAGGAGCCACAAGTTGAGCTAAAAAGTGATAATTCCGTTCCAATAATGGATGGTGCTAATTTTCCACCATTGTCAAATGGAAACGTAAAACAAAAAATTGGCAAAGTTGAGATTTCAAATCAATTCTTTTCTGAAAAGAAAGAATTTGATGTTGAAAAAGCCTTTAACCCTAAAGTTCTAAATATTTTTGGAAAAATGGTTGACGGGAAGGTCAAAGGGGTAAAGGAATTCTATGAAAAGAATAAGAAAGGAAAGAAACTGAGTGAATATGACTCGGAATCACCCAAGGACCGTCAGGCTTGGGTGAATCTCTTTAACTGAAAATCCTGACTTGCCGGAACTCCCAGGTTGGTAATTGGGGAGTAGGAATCGGCATCTTTCTTGAGAAATTCACAACTGTGATATTTCGACTTACAAGTGGTATTGTTGATAAGAACCTACAAGTGGTTAATCAAGGTCATTAATTTGAACTTGATTTAACTTTCATTCAAGTGGATAAAGAAAAGGAAAAGTGAACAAAAAAAAAAAAACAAAGTGATGAATGAATCCCCGATCCTACAAGTGGTGTGAGAATTCAACAAAACTAATTTTCCGGAAAACCCATTTTGATTAAAACAAACTTAAGTGTTTTGAAATCATAATGGGAAAATAGTTTGTTGTCAGGGGGGTTCTGATTGTTTACGCCAAGTGGATGGCGAATTGAAGCAATTCACATCAGTTTGTCATTTTACTTGTATAGTTGATTGTTTACATTTTTTCAAATTTTCCTTGAAAATCAAGAATTGAAACATATTTTTGATTTTAGGGGGAGAAAAAAAATTTAGAAATTTTGAAAATTTGAAAAATCCAAAAAACATGATAAAATCTAAAATCTAAAATCCAAAAACATCAAAAAATTCAAAATGAGTTTTGTTGTGAAAAAGAGGAAATGATAGTACATCAGTAGACAATCATAGTACGCTAAAGAATTGGAAAGTCAAATGTGATAAACAGTCTCACTGATGATATGCCAGTAGATTTTTACACGCTTAGTAGATTGTTGTCGAGATATAAACCTAAATATCAAACACTTACTTATTTCGTGGGGAACATCTCTCGGATATATAGGTAACCCCTGAAATCTTGTTTGAAGGGCTTTCTATTTCTGACATACTAGGTCTTTGTGCGTGATGATATCTGGGGTATTATACCAGGACTTCTGATTTTGCTGGAGCAATAGCTTTGTTCTCGTATAATACTTTGCACAACTTTAATCATAAAGCTCACCCTCAGCATAAAAATGATGAAACATTGAAAAATGCTAATCATGTGCTGTTGAAGAAAAGATCCCCAAACGGGACACACCGAAAAGTCGAGCCATCATCTCTCTGATTGAACAGAAGTTCTAGCCTGAGCTCTCATGGTCTTGCATTACCCGTTTACAGATATCATTAGTGTACATTCACCTGTAAGACTGAATATAGGAGTCCGGATACGGGAGTATATTCTAAGGTGGGACACGCGAGTAAGTTAAGTCCTTAAAACACTAATCTCGTATCTCGAAACAGTTAAACTTTGTGTGAAAATTTAAGTGGATCAGTATACTGACAATCTAAGTGAATCGTTTAGAACTTAAAGTGTTTAAAGCTCAACGGTGCTAGTGATTTGTCAAAAACTGATATGATCCTCTTACACAAACTCACAAAAATATTGTCTGTAAATATTTCTTTACTGCTTTTCATTTAACAAAATCCAAAAAGAATATGTTTTAGCATAAAATTTTGAAAAATCAAAAAGATTTTATTTCATCTTATTTTCGACAACTGATGTTGAAAAGCCGATTTTCAAAATTCCGAGTGCTAGACATGATGAACAACAGGGTTGGGAGAGTTTGTTTGAAATGTCAAATGATTTTGAAATAATTAAATGGTTTCAAATTAATGAAATAAAAAATTGAGTGTTTCGAATACAAGTGGTTAAGTAGAGATTAAAATTGTTAAATTTTAACGATTGTGAAATTTACTTTTAGGTAGAGTTTGTGTAGGTAAAAAGCTTTGAAAAAGCTAGGTTTCGACTCCTGAGGATATGCAGATTAGAGACAGGTTTCTGATCCTGTTGCTACGGAGAGCCAGGAGACGTTCCTGAACCTGTGAAAGCTGCAAAGCGAGATCCCCATGTCTAAACCTGAGCAGAGTTTGAGCCAGGATACGATCCCAGAACAACTTAAGGGGGAGTCTGCTAGCAAGGGGGAGTTTGAATGTTGGAGAGCCAGACTAAGATTCTGGAATAAAGCTTGAGATAGAAGCTGCTGATTGCTGAAGAACTTAAGGAATCAAGAGATCTGATCAAGAGAATTAGAGAGAGGATAGAGCCAAATTGAGATTCTAAGAGATAGAAGAGAGAAGATTGAATGATGCTTATAGAGAAAGATACTTTGGAAAGAGCGTGAAAACTGATCAAGACTGAAGACTCGACACACTGAAGACTCGTCAACATCCAAGGGGGAGTTTGTTGGTGCATATGTCTGTTGACTTAGTCTTGTATCGAGTCATGTAATAGGTTAGAAAGAACAAGACACGTTGTACGAGAAAAAAACGGGAAACTGACCAGAACAAGCCACTTCACACGAACTGGATAATCCAGTTCGTACGGACCGACCACTTCAGACGAGTTGGTAAAGTCTGATTCATGCTTTCTGGTTCTCCTATAAATAGAGGTCTTTGGTCTCTCATTTGTAACTTCTGATTCCGGTAGCGAAGCTCTGCCGAAGTGTCGCCAAGCCTGTGTAACGTTGTAATATCAATCTAATCGACATTTAATCTACTTCTAAGTGTAATTCAAGCTGCTACAACATCAATACGTATGATTCCGCCTTTCGTATTGATCTAGAACTCTTCTGAACGTCTCGTTTGATCGATTCACCGATCCTACACAACTGCTATCTCCAACCAAAATATTCCTCCTTTGAAGCGTCGCCCTAGTCGGAATCCTATCCAATTCAGCTCTCCACGCAAACAAATTGCATTTCTTAGGCAACCATTTACACCAATCCATGACATAACGAGAGCTAAAATCAGAGCTCAACTCCAACATTCGTTTAACCGACCCAACCGAATACCCATCCACCCCAACCCCTATCCATATCCACCTGTCCTTCCGTTCAGATAACGACACCGAATGAAGTAAACTACACAGGTAGAAAAAAGCTAGTCTGTCTTTTCATATTACTTTTTTTAACGCTAAGGAACGACGTGTCAAATACCGTGACACCGGGCGCTATAGCCAAGATCGACTACTCGACCGCCGCCAGCCCCTTGGCTCCAGTGGCGGAGCTTGACCGAAAGTTGCGCAGGGGGGGGGGGGGGAAAGTCATGGGACCAATTTTTTTTCCCTATCGCTACGTTTCGGGTTATATGTTCGGGTCGGATATTCGATTCGGGTCCGATCAAATAATAATAACTCCAAATGAAAAGACATAATATTCATTCATTCAAATGAGGCGCTTTACTCATAAAAAAATGTTATATATTGTTTAACAAAAATAAAGACCAAATATTTATAATGATGTGAGATAAATGTTAAGTACCTGGACGAAAAATTACAACTCAGCCCAACGATCTTTAAAATAATGGTAAGTACCTTTAAGACCTTTAAGATAGAAAAGAATTCTCAACTTTGCTTTATATATAAAGTAGTAACACCCCCTGGTCCCTTTAAAGCTACGCCATTGCTTGGCTCTCCCAGTTGCGCGGAAACCCAACCTCCACCGCCCGAAGATACGGCAGTGGAATAATCGGTAAAACTTCGCCTCTCATCCAAGACGAACCGGCGCCACCAGTATTCGTCCTTCACTTGGATGCCGCATAAAATAATGGGAAGAGTGAGAGTCGAACCTCGGTCACAAGGAACACCAAGTCTTTCCCCAACCACTCCACCACTACGTCGTTCGATTCTTTTCATATTACTAAACTTCCATTCTTTGACGTTTCAATAATATCTTCTTTTCGTCCTAAGATATGTCACATATTTTGGGACCGAAAGCGATAACTAACATTGAGGCCACAATAACATATTTTTGTTGAACCATTTATACTCTATAATGTGAACGAATGAAGAAAATTTTTCTCATGTCATTTTTTTTTTTGGATTTTGTAATACAACAGAGAACGTGCTTTGATATCATTGCCCTGGCATCCTTATTCTCTTTTAATCGCCCACCAAACTGAATACCCATGGATTATAAAAGTAGTATCCATGGCAAGTTTTGTGTGTTGTGATAGTTGTTGTTAGGTATGGAAATGAATCAAATGAACACAAATAAGATTTTGTTCGTGTTTATTTATTAAGAAATTAATATGTTCATTAACGGTTTATGAATTGTTTACAAACATTACCCGTATGTAAATGGACAAAAGAACACAAACAAATGTTCATGAACATATGATGTGTGTCGGTGTAAGTGTATTTTTAGTTATATTTTTAGCTATTTTTTAACTCGCCGATTTGAAATTTTAAATTTATAAAACACGATAAATTTATAAGACAAAAACCTTCTCTTCTACCAAACGGAAGAGGTAGAAGAGAAGGTTTTTGTCTTATCTTTAGAGTGTCGGGAATCCAAGTTTCAAATTTATTTTGTTTTTATTTTATTAACAATCTTATTCATCATGATTTATTTAAAACACAAATTAAGAAAAAAATATTTACTTTGGGCAAAACATGCCTTTTATAAAATTTCATTTAGTTATATATAAATTTACACACCTCACAAGTGGTTACCCAGCACTCGGCCGATAATGTATTAAGTGAAAACACTCGTGCCCGTTTTTTGGAACTTACTCCTACCATAGGCTTGGCAATTGATCAAATCTCCTCCTTTTGACGTTAAATCCTTATAAATATCAAAAGGGCTTTGAAGGGTAGATGGTGGTTTGGGTTTGGTATGTTTTATTGAAAAATGGCGAAAAGTGTAAAATATCGGTTTTTCTATTGCTTTGTGGCATAGAAAAACAAATACTTTGACCTATTTTTCTTATTTTTCTAATTTTTTTTACTACCAAAGTTGAAACTGAGCCGTAATCGTAATTTCATAACCGATAAGTTTACAAAAATGAAGGACGAAAAAGGAAAAGGTTTGTTTTTGTGGGTTTGGAAACGAAAAGGTTTTAAGGTTCAAAGGGTTTAACTAGGGGGATGTTTTTGGATAAAGGAAAGAAAAATAAAGGTTTGTTTTTGAAAAATGGGTTGGTCCTAATGCCTCTATCATTTACTTACTTGGATTTTTGTAGGTAAGGACTTGGAACGCATCGTATTGTCAAGTTCTAGATTCGTGAGAACCAAATGGGCTATTCACACAAAAAACGAAAATTTGAGCAATTAGTATAGATGTATTTTTGTATGCTCGGTAATGGCTCAAAACTCACTTTTGTGAGAAAAGGGTTGTAGTGTAAAAATGTATATATAATCAATTTTTTCAAAGATTTGTCATGCCCGTTTTCGTAACTATTTCTAAATTTGTTCTTTTTATCACGACGCTATCAATTGTAAATTCGTAAAAACATAATTTTTTTAGAACTTGTTTTACCCAGCTAAACCAAGATAAGTAGAAAAAAATTAAAAGAAAATTTTGAAAAAGTTTGAAGTGATTAGCGGTTCCAAGGCGAGTTTTGTGTAAGGGTTGATTTAGGACAAACGATTCAAGGTTTTTATTATCCCCCCCCCACACTTAAATTACACATTGTCCTCAATGTGTCTCAAATAGAAATATTTTGGTAAAATGTGTAAAAATTATGAAAATAACAAAATTTTTTGGTTACTGGCAGTTGCAGCACGAGGCGTGCTTTGGGGACACGGCACCGTGTCCAAAGTGCCAGTAACAAAAATGAAATCATAAAACTTACAGTGGGGTGGCAACGGGGGCGTGCCTAGTGAGCACGGCCCGTGCCACCTTCTGGACAGAAAATATTTGACAACAGTAAGTTGGGCACGGGGGCGTGCTGGGTGAGCACGACCCTGTGCTGCAGCAACTGTTCTGCAGTTTATGAGTCGGGAGGACTCTGATTTACGTGCATGGTGTTCCATTTTTCATCATCCATCTTCCTCTGTTGAGCGTGCGTTACTCCTACAAAGCTAAATACTTAAAAGAAAATATTAAGCTACATATTAAACTAAGATTAAACTAAAATTAAACTAAGATTAAACCACTAAACTAATGGATAATCCATGGAATGCCTCTATGCTGCGCCACGTTTATAAGGGTCCTTGGCTAGACTCAAAGCCAATAAAATGTTACCCGTGTGGGATGACTCACACCCCGAGTTGTACCGTTGCAATGCATCTTCTAAGCTTGTGTTGGGATTGAACCCTATCAGAGGAACAGATAATTAAAGCCAAAACTGGATCAGAGCAGTGGATCCAGAATAAGCAGACGATTACAGTTAGTTCATGCAAATCTCTCCCCTTGAAAGTGGTTTTATATCTGTTGACCTCCTATCTGCTGATCTTACTAAGTGCTGTCCTACAACTGCTGCTTTGCATCTACTGACAAATGTCAAAGACTGATGGAAGACCAAAGCTCTGCTGACTCAATCTACTGCCTTGAGTCAAGTACTGCTGATCCGGACAGGCACTGCTGGGTTCACAGCAGTGGAAGGATGCAGCAGCTGTTTAAGTGTCTTTTATGTAAAGAAATGTAATAGCAGTAGTTAGTATATCAGAGTTTGTATAGATCAGAGGTTAGAGTTTGTTAGGAGGTTAGATGTCACTTTCATGGTGACGTCAGCTAAGATGCTCAGTGGTTTGCAAGTGCCTATAAATAGTTCAGTACTTTGTACTGTTCTATTAGCTCTTGCAATACCGTCTTCTTTGCACGAACAAACTACTGAGCTCTGGCTGAGGGGGAGTTTGCATTCATTCATCAATCATTGTAATCGTTGTTGAAACAAATTCAATCTTTCGATTCATTGTGTAAAGATGTTTGATTAAAGTATTACCCTCGTTTGATTGTATGCAAAGTTTGTTTTCATCTTAATTCCGCTGCACAACTCTCTCATTTCCATCTTAATTTCAAACGAAAATACAATAAAAAAGAAACTCAGATCCAACAATTGGTATCAGAGCTTGGACAGTCAAATTTGATTTAACAATCATTTTGACGTAAATAGTTCAGCTCATAACAGTTGATACTGATCGTTTGTTCGTCCGTTGAAAAAACAGAGCAAGGATTAATCACCATTAAAGTTGATTTCTCAGTGTCTGTAAAACAACAAGAATGACGTCACAATCTCAGGATGATAAAAACAACATCGGCTCGCTTTTTAAACCACCAATGCTAAAAAGAAATGAGTACAACATCTGGCAGAGGAGGATGGGTCACATCCTCGCTCAACAAAGCACAGGTTGTTGGAAGTCTGTCATTTATGGTCCCCGTGTTCCTTCAGTGCCAAGTGCTGAAGATGCTAAAAAGTTCGTTCCAAAACCAGTTGAAAATTATACCGAAACCGATTTTCAAAAGATCGAACTAGATGCTAAAGCGTTTAGCATCGTAGCATCAGCGCTGCCCAATGAGATATATGCTGGACTGTTACATTGTAACAGTGCCAAAGAGTTATGGGACGCACTTAAGGAACAGTTTGGGGGAACTGAAGAAGTCATAGAAAACAATAGGGAAATCCTGAACCAACAGTATGAAACATTTTGCTACGTTAAAGGCGAATCACTAACGCAACAATTTAAGCGTTTCAGTTGTCTCATCAGTGAACTGAGGCTTGTTAACACCACTTTTACAAACTCAACTCAAAATAGCAGGTTCCTCAGGTCACTGCCAGAAAAATGGGACACCATAGCTTTTGTCACCCGAAACTCACCTGAATTCAAGGATCTGACCTTGACCCAACTCCACGGTCGACTCCTGACCTACGAAAGGGAGTTGAACCAGAAAAGGAGGTTACAAGAGTCAGGAAAAGTTACCGATGATTACACTTTCGGTAATACTGCTATTCTGGGTCAAGAAGAATCTGGGAGCTGTGGTAAGGATCAGGGTTATGATCACTTCATTGGCATAACTGCTGGTGCAAATTTTAACAACCCTGATCCTCACTCTGCTAGTTATGCATTCACTGCAAATGAAAACCAGATGTCAGACAATTTAAGTTTTGAACTAAATGATTTGCAACATTTTGATCCCACTGATTTAGAGAAAATGGACATCCTGCACCAACTGGCTTTGCTAAGTGTTAGAACTAGCAAGTTCTACAAAAGAACAGGGCGAAAATTCCCAGGTTTGCATGGGAATCTAAGGGTTGGGTTGGATAAATCGAAAATCAAGTGCTACAAGTGTAATAGGTTGGGACATTTCGCTAGGGAATGTAGGAGTCAAACTACTGGTCCCATAATTACTCATCCTAGCTCAAATCCTAGACCTCAAAACCAAAACACTGTGCACTATGCCCAATATGCCCCAGCAGCTCAAGTGAACACTGCTCACTATGCTGCTGCCCCTGTGCCAGTACATTATGTCCAAACTAGTGTTCCACAAATCCAATATGTTCAAACCCCCGCTCCACAGGTACAAGTGCAACCTGTTGCACCTCAAACCACTGCTCCAGTAGCAGCACAACCAGATCAACAAAGTTTTTTCACTCAAGGGTTTGTTGACTGGAGCAGTATGCCTGAAGACCTTAATGATGAAAATTTTGCACTCTATGCTTCTAATGATCCTTCTCATGATGAGTTTTGTTTGATGGCATTAGAGTCAATACAGGAGGGGGTTGAAACTGAGGAGGAACAGCAGAGCTTTGAAACAGTGGAAGAGGTGACTGAAGCAGTGGTTACTGCTGTGGCTGGTGAACTACTGTTGGGAGAAAGTTCAGGTTCCCTGATTGAACCACTGACAGAACCATGGTCCGAAGAGGACAAACAAGAAGAGAAGGAAGAAAAGGCTGGTGAAAAGAAGGTGAAAGCTGATGATGAGGAAGATCATCAATGTGATTGTGCAATGATGGCAGTTGCCAAGGTATCTCCTCAAGTTCTTGAAAAACTGTGTTCTGACAATTGCATAATTGCTTTTTCTAACATTAAAGAGGTGAATGAAAACCTTCGGGATAAAATCTTGTCTGATGAGGTCAAATTTGAAAGGTCTTTAAAAGAACTTAAAAACAAATTGACTGAAAAGGAAAAAGAGAATAGCTGTCTAAAAGAAGAGCAAAGTATAACCAAAACCCAACTTCAAACTATGGTAGAAAAATACCAAGTTTGCAAAAAGGAGTTGGAGTCTGCCCAGATTACTTGTGAAAGATGGGTGGAATCTTGCAAAGGATATGAGGTTATGCTTGACAAACAAAGAAAAAGCAATGTGAAATTTGGGGTTGGCTATAGAAAACATGATGATGAAAACACCGCTTTTGAAAAATCTGTTCAAACCACTGAGTTCATCCCCACAAACAAGAATGGCCAAGAAATGAAAATCACTGACAAACTTGGTAACAAAATCACACTTGACAGACCAATGGAATCCTCTACTTTTGAGGAGCTTGAAGAATACCAGTTTAAACCAAAATGGTCTGATGAGTGTGACATTCTTGAAAATTTCAAGCCAATGGACTTTACATCAACTGATGGTGTCAAGGATCCAAAAGCTAAAGTCATACCTCTCAAGGACATCCCAGCAGTGGTTAAAACCTCTGCTGCAAAGGAGTCTGAAAAGAGAAAGAAGAAAGAAAAAATTGATAACTTGTTTTGTGAATTCTGTGAGAAAAGGAATCATCTTACAAAAGATTGTTTCCACTTAAAAGCGTATGATTTAAACAGAACAAGTGTCATTGTTTCAGCTGAAGGTTGCATTGTCTGTGGTAAAACAAACCACAAAACTCAAGCATGTGTGTATCTCAAAAACTTTGATGTGAAAAAGAATGAGTACATTGCTAAAACATCCTTGAGTCCATCATCATCATCAACATCTGTCAAATTCACCAAGAAACAACCACTGTTTGTGCCAGTTCAAACAGCTGTTACAAAACAGCTGAACCAAACATCTGTCAAAAGAGATGTTCAGGTTACTGATGCACCCCCTGCCAATCAGTTCAGAAAAGGCAGAGAAAAACAGTCTTACCAAAGGATTCCTCACGTTTATGAGGCCTACAAAAGGCCCTCTAAACCCAAAGTGAACAAGCATCCTTTTGGTTACCAGCAGATGATTGGTCAGGACCCATAACAGTGGTTTGAGAAACACTGTCCTAAAACTGTTCAAACTCCTGACCTAACCACTGTCCATCATTCTGCATCCATCCCAGACACTGTTGAGACCCCATCCAAATCCTTGTTGGCTTTGGAGACCTTAATGAACTAATCCTTTTACTTCATGTGCAGGGAGCTTCTGCATGCTTTGATAGTCTTTGGTATGTAGATAGTGGAGGCTCCAGGCACATGACAGGATGTAAAGCCCTCCTCAAAGACTTTAAAATCCATGGAGGGTGTGATATATCCTTTGGGAATAATAGTAAAGGAAAAGTTCTGGGGTCGGGTACAGTGGAGTCTGGAAAAGTAAAATTTGAAAATGTCAATCTAATAGACAATCTAAAATTCAACCTTCTGAGTGTGTCCCAAATGAGTGACAAGGGATTTGGGTCATTCTTCACAAAAGACTGTTGTAGGATTGTTGGACCAGAAATGGTCAAAAAGATTGAAGCAATAATCAACTCTGGTCAAACTAAACTTGTTGCTCAAAGAAGTGGCAATGTTTATGTTGTTGGCATGTCAAAAGAGTGTCCCAGAGCTGATGCCTGTCTGTTCTCAGCTGCCTCTAACAAAGAGACAGAACTTTGGCACAGAAGGCTGGGACACACAAATCTTAAGACAATCACAGAAATTTCAAAAAATGGTTTGGTGAGAGGCCTACCACAAAAATTGTTTTCATGTCCTGAACATTGCATTTCCTGTTTAAAAGGAAAACAGCATAAAAGTTCTTACAAGTCCATTGAAGAGTCCAAAACAACCCAGTGTTTGCAAATGCTACACATGGATTTGTTTGGCCCAGTTCAAGTCATGAGCCTCAAAAAGAAAAGATATTGTTTGGTTATTGTTGATGACTTTTCTAGGTTCACATGGACTTTCTTTTTGCACTCAAAAGATGAAACTGCAGGCATTTTGCAAGACTTTGTAATACAGGTTGAAAAGCAATTTGACCTTCCAGTGAAAAGCTTCAGGAGTGACAATGGCACAGAATTCAAAAATAGGGAGTTGGATGCCTTCTGTGTGAAGAAAGGGATTGTAAGGCAGTACAACATCTCAAGAACACCAGAGCAGAATGGGGTAGTGGAAAGGAAGAACAGAACTCTGATTGAGGCTGCCAGAACCATGCTTGCAGATTCAGGTTTGCCATTAACTTTCTGGGCAGAGGCAGTAAACACTGCTTGCTATGTTCAGAACAGAGTTTTAATAAACCCCAGGCACAAAAAGACTGCCTATGAAATTCTGTATAAAATTAAACCACTGATCTCATATTTCAAAGTGTTTGGCTGCCCATGCTTTATTTTGAACTTAAAAGATTCCATTTCAAAATTTGCAGCCAAAATTGATTGTGGTTATCATCTGGGATACTCAACCACTGCCAAGGCCTACAAAGTGTTCAATACACGGACTAAGGCAGTGGAGGAGACTTTGAATGTTAAGTTCAATGAACTCTCATCAATGAAAATCCCAGCAAACCCTGCAGATCTGTTTGATCTTGAAAAATTCACTTTTGAAAATACTGCTGTAAAGACTAATAGTGCAGGTCCATCAGAGGATACAACACCAGACTATGGGTATGAAATCATCATCCCTCAAAGGTCTGCCACAAAGGGAAAAGCACCAGCTGTTCAAAACAGTTGTCAAAGCTCAACCACTGCTACCTCAACAGTTGTTGACCAAAGTAGCCCATCAACCACTACTTCCACATCCTCAAACACTACTGACAAAAGTCCTCAAATAGTGGATAAAAGTCAGCAGTTGTCCACTTCATTACCTTCTATACCATCACCTTTTGAAGCCACTGCTGGATCATCAAAGTCCCCAGCAGTGGTTAGCTCAGATGATACACATTTGCAGCCTGCACCAACCAATGCCATCATACCATACCAAGGAGATTTAATCTTCTTGAGATCTCATCCACCTGATCAAATCATTGGCAACATAAATGAAGGGGTGCTCACAAGAAGTCAAACCCAAAACATTTGTCTTTTTGCTGGTTTTCTATCACTCCATCAGCCAGTCAAGTACCAAGAGGCACTGAAAGACAACAGCTGGGTAGAAGCCATGTAAGAGGAGCTCCAACAGTTTAAAAGACAACAAGTATGGGAGCTTGTACCACTGCCAGAAGAGGTTAGTCCCATTGGCACAAAGTGGGTCTTCAAGAACAAAACTGATGAAAGGGGTATTGTTGTCAAGAATAAAGCCAGGCTTGTGGTTCAAGGTTACAGACAGGAAGAGGGGATTGATTATGATGAAACATTTGCCCCTGTTGCAAGATTGGAAGCCATTAGACTGTTCCTGGCCTTTGCTGTCAACCACAATATGAAGGTGTTTCAAATGGATATCAAAAGTGCTTTCCTCTATGGTACAATTCAAGAAGAGGTGTATGTTTGTCAACCTCCAGGTTTTGAGGATCCATTTTATCCAGATCATGTCTACAGGCTAAACAAAGCCTTGTATGGCTTGAAACAAGCACCAAGGGCCTGGTATGAAACTCTTTCCAACTTCCTACTCTCAAATGGTTTCAAAAGAGGTACCATTGATAAAACATTGTTTTTAAAATGGAGAGGGAAGGATTTAATGATTGTCCAGATTTATGTGGATGACATTATTTTTGGAAGCACATGTAACTCAATGTGTGAAGAGTTTAGAGAACTCATGACAGCTGAGTTTGAAATGAGTGCTATGGGTGAGCTGCAATGCTTTCTTGGTCTCCAAGTACAGCAATTGCAAAATGGAACTTTCATTCATCAAAGCAAATATGCTAAAGAACTTTTAACCAAATTTGATATGAATGATTGTAAACCATGCAGCACACCCATGGCAACAAATAAGCTGGTCATGTCTGATGAAAAGGATGAGCTGATTGACCAAACACTTTATAGAAGCATGATTGGGACTTTATTGTACCTAACTGCATCTAGACCAGACATCATGTTTGCAACATGTGTCTGTGCAAGAAGTCAATCAGCTCCCAGAAAATCAAATCTCATTGCTGTAAAAAGGATCTTCAGATACATAAAAGGTGCTCCCACACTTGGTATCTGGTATCCAGCTAATGGGAACATCAAGCTTTCAGGTTTCTCAGACAGTGACTTTGCTGGATGTCATACCACAAGGAAGTCCACATCAGGAGGGTGCCAGTTTCTAGGTGATTGCTTAGTCTCATGGCAAAGCAAAAAGCAAGCAGCTGTTTCAACATCCACTGCTGAAGCTGAATACATTGCTGCTGCAAGCTGTACAGCCCAACTCCTGTGGCTTCAAAATCAGTTACTGGATTTTGGTATCACTGCCTTGAAGACACCACTCATGTTGGACAGTCAGGCAGCAGAAAATATCATCAAAAATCCAGTTTCCCATTCAACCACCAAACACATCGACATCAGACATCACTTTGTGAGGGATTGCTATGAAAAAGGTTTGATTTCTCTGCATCATGTCCCAACTAAAGACCAGCTGGCTGATGTGCTCACAAAAGCACTTGATACAGCCACTTTTGAAAGCTTGGTCTCTAGAATTGGAATGCTGAACATGGAATAACAAGCAACACCTTGTTTTTCTATGAATAAAAGCAACAAAATGTTTTCAGAAAATCAAAACTCCATCCTTAAAAATAGCTAAAAATGAAAATTTTTCATTAAAATCCTTAAAAGTCTGCCATTAACCACTGATTGTTCAAAAGTCTGCTTCCTTCAAAAGTCTGTCCACTGCTGAAAGTCAACCCTTGCTCTCTCATTACTTTGATAAACTCTGTTGTTCAAAAGCAGTGTCTTATCCACTGATATGCTATCCACTGATAGTGAAAATCATCCACTGCTTTCATACCACTGCCTTCATCTGTCCCTATCACACAAGTACTGTCCTTCACTTTCAACAGGGGTTGTCACGTGGGCAGTACATATTGGTCAAACCTTTTGTAACGGCTGCCACCTCAGCATTCACTTTCTTCCCTATAAAATCCCCCACTCACCACCAAAATAGGGTTTTACTGTCGAATTGAATTCTTAAAAATTCTCTTCTCAAAGCAGTTTTTCTTCTCATCTTTCACAACTTTCTTCGATCATTCATCTTCAAAATGACAAAATCGAAGTCATCCTCAAAACCCTCATTCAAATCATCATCGAAAACAGCCTCTCAAAAGGCAATCTCCACTGAAATTCCACATAAACCATCTCACAATCTCCTGGGTCTTCTCACAAAACCAGGAACCACCAAAGTTTTCGATTCCATCATTGATCTCATGGCAAAATCAAAGTACAAAACTTTGTTCACTGCCGATGCACCAATCTATTTGGCGACCCAAAGGGAGTTCTGGAAAAATGCAACTCTTGAAAAACAAGGAGACACTGCAACCACCATAAACTCTTCGATAAAGGGTAAAGTTGTCCAAATCACGCCACAATCCATTTCAGAGGTCTTTCAACTCGGTGATCAGGAAGGTAAAATTTCTTTCACTAAAAACGAGTTACAAACTGACTTCATTGAGAGAGGGTATGAAGCCACAATGATGAAGAAAGTTACCTTAGAAAAAGGTTATTTTCCGTCTGCAACCAGATTTCTATTTCATACCCTCCTACTATGTGTTTCAAACAAAACCACTTCTTTCAATGAAATCCCTTTAAAGATTCAAAATCTGGGATATGCAATTCTTCAAGGAGAAAATTTTAACTGTTCTCGGGAAATTTTTAAAGATTTGGTTAATAATGTTGAAACAAAATCATTCTTACTGTTTCCAAGGTTTTTAAGTTACTATTTTTCAAAGAAATTCAGTAAGGATGATTTAGCTGTAATAAACCAAGGTGATTCTACTCAAATAAACAGTTTAACAACTGAAACTTTTTCAAGAATGTTAGCACCTTGCAAAACACAAGCAGAGGTGCCTGAGCAGATTTTAGCAGTTACAACTGCTCCTCAGGTATCTGCTGCTGAGCCCACTGCTCAAGGTGATCAAAGCAGCAGCACAACTGTTTTGAAACCCACACCTAAAATCACCAAAAAGCCAACAAAAAGAAAAACACAAAAACCCCCCAAAACCATCAAAAAGGCATCTCTGGAGGATGAGATACCAGAGCACCTGCCAGTGACAACACAAAAGTCACAAGAAACCACTGCTGCTACTTCCTCACATCAGTTGGTACAAATATCTCAACCCATAACCGAAACTCCTCCTGTTTCTTCAAAAAAGGAACAGGTTGTACAAATAGGGTCTCCACATCATGATGCTCTGGAAACACTCGTTTCTATCATCCACAGTCCAATGCCCGGGACACATCCTATTTCTACACCAATCATCACATCCACAATTCCCTCACCAATAAAACCACTGTTGGATGCAATTGATTTGAACCAGGCATTAACCAGTCCTTCTCAATCACCTACTAATGAGAATATACCTCAACAACTGACTGGGTCTGATGTATCAATCTTTGCTAACCCACCAACACAACCTGAGGAGGTTACACCCCATGAGTTACAAGTAACTCTTGGTGGTAATCCAAGTGAAGCAGCCACTACAACTGTTGTACCTACAGGTTTACAGTTGGACAGTGGTTACATTAATAAGACTTCCTTGGAGGAAATTTCTTTTATAGCACCTCTGCCAACCACCAGTGGATTTATTTATCCTACTGGCAACATCAAAAGGTTGTCAAGTGTTGAAGGAAGAAGACCCCAGTACCAAGAAAAAGGGGCATTAGTGGTTAATGTTTGGAGTATACTCCCTATATCTACCACTGATAAAACCACTACTAGTGGGAAATCAGATGATCCCATTAACTTGGGTGATGGTTTAAAGTACCAGAAATTGACGGATCGTATTTCAAAGCTTGATAACTCTGTTGCAGAACTCAAAGATATGCTACAACAGGTGTTACAAATTCAGAAGGTACAATCAACTGCTGTTCCACCTCAAGCACCTGCTCCACAAAGGGCACCTGCTACAAATGAGCTCTGGAATCTATTTCAATCTTTTCTCCAACAACAAGCACAATTAGCAGATCAGCAACATGAAAAACATGTACAACAGCTGAGAAATGCAATGGAGTCAAGGTTCAAGAACACCCAGGCTGATTTAAAGGCTCTCAAAACTCAGATCTTGCACACCACTGGCAATGCTCCTCCAAAAGTCCGCTACATTTATCAAATCCCCGAAGATAATGCCAAAAAGGGGGAGAAAATTAAGGAGTGGAAAAAGAAGGGTATAGAGGATGGTCTCTATCTTGAACCAGAAAATTCAAACATGACCAAAAAGATCCCTTTGCCAGATGGCAGCAAGAAAATTGATGTGACAACAAATGCACTAGCAGAAGCAGTTGCAAGTGTAAAAAGGGATAGAGAGGCCAAAAGGAAAGCCAGGGTGGACAGAATGGATCATCCAGATCAGGGTACTTCTGGGTCAAAGGATCATGAAAATCCTGTTGAGGAAAAGAAGAAGCCTACTAGAAAAGTGAGGCAACCCAAATCCATTCCAACCAGACATTCAAAGTCTGCTAAAAAACCACCATACAAAACAGCTGATGCAACAGGAGTTACAAAAACTACTGCTTGCCAAACAGTTGTTCCATCAACACACACCACTTCAACACACACAACATCCACTGCTTTACCATCATCACCACCAAAAACAACACCTGCTGACATACAGCAGAAGACAGCAGATGTTATAACATCTGTTGTAATGACAACAGTGGTTGAAACACCAGTTGTTTCAACAGCTGTTAGTCAATCACAATCCACTGTCACTACATCTACCACCACTGTTCCATCCAAAACATCATCAGTCCCTCCATAAAAAAGGAGAAGACTAATTCTCAAAGATGATGACAATTCACCACCACAAACATCTTCAAAATCTTTAGCACTTGTCACAATTCCAAAACCTGTTCCTCTCTCTTCAGTTAAAATGTACAAGCCCTTACCTCCTGCAGGTGTTCAATTTCCTCTTGAATTAGCAGCTGTTAGAGAAGAAATAAAATCTTTTTACTTTGAGGATGACCCTGCCAAACGGAGTTTGCCATCAATAAAAGGATATCCCTGGCCTAAAAATGTTGATGAATATTTGGAAATCAAGGCCAAGCAAGCAGAGGATATCTCAAAGAAAAACACACAAGGGAAATCTGATAAAGAAATTGCACAGAGAAGTCAATATTTGCTCACACAAGTCAGATCCCTAGAGCAATTTTCAAAAAATGTTAGTCAACAAATTTCTGAAAGAGCAGCTGAAACTCTGAAGAAAGACTACATTGAAAGCATCATGGCTCACAAGAAGTACAAAGGAGAGAGATACATGTACAAACAGTGGACTATTCCGGAACTTGAAAACGAAGCAGCACGAATTCAAGACATGATAAAAAGGAAAGTCACTCACACTCCTCCTAACTGGGCAAAGTTTAGAAAGAATGTACCTGACAAACAGGAAGAGCTGAGGAGAATGAAAGAGGAACTGGTAGCAGCTGATTATGGAAACAAAAGACAAGTTGCTAGATGGAAAGAAGATGTGGTCAGGGCTACTTACAAAAAGTTGGAACAATTAAGAAAGAAAGATCCCACAGTTCCTCAAAAGCCTGACTATCCTGAAGCAGCGGTTTCAAAAAGACCATCAAAGCTGCAAATCAGGAGATCCACAGCTCCAGTTGGTGCTGCCATCTACAAAAGAAGGCCACAGAAACAGCTGATTGCTGAAACCATCAAAGAGTTAATGGAAGGTGAAGACCTTGGAAAAGAGGGTATAAAGAAAATGATCATGGAAACTCTTGGTTTGGATCAAACTGCAAGTACTGC
Organism: Helianthus tuberosus; assembly: GCA_030545235.1. Lineage (NCBI taxonomy): Eukaryota > Viridiplantae > Streptophyta > Magnoliopsida > Asterales > Asteraceae > Helianthus > Helianthus tuberosus. Next base: position 41,628 of record JARYGA010013349.1, on the reverse strand, counting down.
TCAGCCAGTCATGAATAGGCCAGCCTCTCCAAATACTTCTGCAAATAAACATCTCCCAAGAAACCCACCAGGCTCAAAAATACAAAAGTGGGAAACTGACAAACAGACCTGCGTATTGACTTTGCTCAGGTCTGGTGGAGAAGTGGAGAAAATATCAAGGGAACAAGCTCTTGGCCTGAGTCTTGAAGATTTGCAGGATCTCCTTGATCTTCCACTTAGAAGGGATAATGAAGATACAGATGCCCTAGACTTTGAATTACAATTTAAAGGTCAGATAAGGGAGCTGTTGATGAGGCAATAAAGAATTCCACAAATAATGAAGAGTTTTGGCATCTGTTCCAGGGGGAGATTGTTGGGATTGAACCCTATCAGAGGAACAGATAATTAAAGCCAAAACTGGATCAGAGCAGTGGATCCAGAATAAGCAGACGATTACAGTTAGTTCATGCAAATCTCTCCCCTTGAAAGTGGTTTTATATCTGCTGACCTCCTATCTGCTGATCTTACTAAGTGCTGTCCTACAACTGCTGCTTTGCATCTACTGACAAATGTCAAAGACTGATGGAAGACCAAAGCTCTGCTGACTCAATCTACTGCCTTGAGTCAAGTACTGCTGATCCGGACAGGCACTGCTGGGTTCACAGCAGTGGAAGGATGCAGCAGCTGTTTAAGTGTCTTTTATGTAAAGAAATGTAATAGCAGTAGTTAGTATATCAGAGTTTGTATAGATCAGAGGTTAGAGTTTGTTAGGAGGTTAGATGTCACTTTCATGGTGACGTCAGCTAAGATGCTCAGTGGTTTGCAAGTGCCTATAAATAGTTCAGTACTTTGTACTGTTCTATTAGCTCTTGCAATACCATCTTCTTTGCACGAACAAACTACTGAGCTCTGTCTGAGGGGGAGTTTGCATTCATTCATCAATCATTGTAATCGTTGTTGAAACAAATTCAATCTTTCGATTCATTGTGTAAAGATGTTTGATTAAAGTATTACTCTCGTTTGATTGTATGCAAAGTTTGTTTTCATCTTAATTCCGCTGCACAACTCTCTCATTTCCATCTTAATTTCAAACGAAAATACAATAAAAAAGAAACTCAGATCCAACAGCTTGAGTCAATCGCGTTAAGGTATTTAACCAGATCATCCTCCGCTCGTTGCCCGACTTCAAACTTGATCTCTTTTTCACCAACCCTCAACGTTAGCTTTCCGTCACTCATGTCCACCATAGCTCGCGTGGTGTCAAGGAAGGGTCATTCTATTATGAGCGGGATTTCGGTGTCTTCTTCCATGTCTAGGATAACAAAGTCGGCCGGAAAAACAAATTCTCAAACCTTTACCAATAAGTTTTCTATGACACCTTGAGGGTATTTTACCGACCTATCTGCAAGTTGTATGCTCATCTTTGTAGGATGTGGTTTTCCCAATCCTAGTTGGTTGAACATAGAGGCCGACATTAAATTAATGCTAGCCCTCAAGTCGGCTAGTGCATTGCTTATTGGAGATCCGCCAATAGAGCAAGGAATGGTGTAGCTTCCGGTATCAATCTTCTTTTGGGGGAGCTTGCTGATGAGTGCCGCCAAGTATTCTTCACTAAGGCTGACTTGTTGAATGGTTTCAATATTTCTGTTGTGAGTGAGGAAGTCTCTCATGAACTTGGAATACTTTGGCATTTGAGTGAGAACTTCCACAAAAGGAATATTGATGTGAAGTTGTTTAAACAAGCTCACAAAATTAGTGAATTGCTCGTCGGTCTTTTGCTGAAGTAAACGACCGGGGTAAGGGACCGGAGGTGGTTTGGCTGTGTCGGTATTTTGGGGTTGAGTATTTTCTTGGTTAATGTCGGTGGGTGTTTTAGTGAGGATTGGGTCGGGTTGTTGTGGTGTTGGCTCACTCTCAAGTCCTACCTTCCGGCTTCTTAAGTTGATTACATATACTTGGGCTTTCGGGTTTGTTTCGGTGTTACTCGGTAAGGCTACTTGTGGTCTTTTGGCGAAATGTTAGGATATTTGACTAATTTTTTTCCATGTTTTGGATACTAGCCCTTTGATTTCTAATTTCTACTTCAGTTTGTGAGAACCCTTACGAATATCTTTTATTGGATTCGGAGAAGAGGAGAGTGATGATATCCTGAAGCCTTTCTCTTCCTCCTTGTTGTTGTGGTTGAAAACTTTGTTGCCCATTTTGTGGTTGGTGTTGAAAGTTAGATCGTTGACTTTGATTTTGTTAGTTATTACCCCCTGATTCCCTTTAGCTAAAGTTGGGATGATTACGCCACTCGGGAGTGAAGGTGTTACTTTGAACTCTCGGTGGTCGTGGCTTGTTATTTAGGTAATTTACCACTTCTGTTTGATTTTCTATATCTTTCATACAGCTCCAGTTTTCATGGGGGCCGCCGCATCCTTCGCAAGTTATAACCGAAACTGTTTTGTTCAATTCAAGTTTCTCTATTTTATTAGTTAAGCCTTCGATTTGGGCTTGCAAAGAAGTGGATTTTCCACTTTGTGGGCGCCCGGGGATATAGATTTTGAGCCCCTAGGAGTGTGCCATTGAAAACTGTTTTGATCAAGTTCTTTAATTTGATTATAAATCTCCTCGGATCGCCGATTCCCAATAAGTCATCCGGAGCCGGAATTAAGGATTTGCCTTGTGTGCGGCAAGAGTCCATTGTAGAAGGTGGACACTTGTTGCCAACGTTCAAGACCGTGATGTGGGCACTTCCTTAATAGCTCATTGAACCTTTCCCATGTCTCGTACAAGGATTCCCCGTCTTCTTGAGATTAGGTGTTAATATCAGTCATGAGTTTTGCGGTTTTAGCGGGAGGGAAATATTTGTAGAGAAATTTTTGGGCAAGTTCATCTCAAGTTTGTACGGACCCACTTGGGAGGGTGTTTAACCAAGCTTTCGCTCAGTCTTTGAGGGAAAAGAGGAACATACGGAGCTGAACGACATTTCTAGAGGCTCCGTTGATCCGGAAGGTGTTACATATTTCCAAAAAGTTGGTAATATATAAATGGACATCTTTATTGGCTAGGCCATGGAAGGTGGCGGAATTTCGGAGCATTTGGATAAGGTGTGGTCGAAGCTCAAAGTTATTAACATCGACATTAGGAGGGTTAATAGCGGCTCTAAGATTACCGACCGTAGGCCGTAGGTAATCCATTAGAGTGCGTTGATCCGCTATAGGGGGGGGGGGTTTGGTTTGAGACTTTTTTTGGTTTTTAGCTTTAAGTTTTTTCTTAAATAGCGCTCAGGTTCGTCAAGCGGTACTTTTATGCCTTTGTCATAGGTGGAGGTCATGCACCAAACTGTATTCCTACGAATTATACAGAGTTGTGTGATTTTCTGAGAACAAAGACCAAAAGAAAGCCTGATCAGAAGATTAACACGGCCCCGTGCTGTGGCTGGCACGGCACGTGCTGTCCATGAAAACTTTCTGTTTTCAAGTTCCCAGATACTGGAAGTTCGACATGGCCCCATGCTCCTGTAACACGGCCCCGTGTCTAAGTTCCAGTAATAAGAAAACATTTTCTCCCAGATACTACAGATTTAACACGGCCCGTGTTGATCCCCACGGCCCCGTGTTAAATCTGCAGAAAGCAGAATTTTTAAGGAAAAAGAGGAAAAATAAAAAGAAAAGATAGAAAATGATTAGGCCGTTAATTTTAAGGTTTCTTAAAATTCTTGTGTCCCCGGCAACGGCGCAAAAAACTTGACGTGTGTCGGTGTGAGTGTATTTTTAGTTATATTTTTAGCTCTTTTTGAACTCTCCGATTTCAAGTTTTAAATTTATAAAACACGATATTTTACTATCACTCTACACACGTTATGGCAAGTGCACCCATCACGGGCGTAGTATAGTGATGGCAAGATACCGAGGTCGTCCAAGGACACAAGAGCTTTTAATACCGGCTTATCGTCAACGTCTAATCGAACCAAACTTTGAGAAAAGATTTTTAAACTAATAAAAAGATAAACATAGAAAATAAAATAAAAATAGATAGACAAGAAAGGATCACTTGGATCCGACTTATCTTTCATGTACCCTTTTGATGATTTCCGCACTTTGAGCATTTTAAGAGATTATCTTAGTTATACTAGTAGGCCCCTCTTTTGAAGGCGACGTTACCCTCAACCTAGTGATTTGAGTCAGCAAGGATACAATCCCACTAGGTCGGAATATTGAAAGACAATTAAGTAAGTTATTAATGCAAAATGTGGTGGGCCCCCTTCCAGGCAGCGGTCACCCTCAACCCGTTGATCTGAGTCAGCAGGGATACAATCCTCTAGGGGTTGGTTTAAAGTTTTAATAGTAGTTTGTAAATAAGGGGTTCAAGTGATTTCTTACTCTCAGTCGGGCCAGTCATTCCCGGCCAATCCATGGAGTAGTACCAAACTTGAACCAAGTTACCGCAGGATCTATACATTGAACGAGACATATAATTACCCAACCACCCTTCTAACCCCTTTCCAAGTACTTAACGTGCTTTATATAGACCGTAAAGACATGAATATGTGAATAAACGACATATGAAGAATGGTTAAGTAGATTCGCCTTCAATATAAAAAAACTATTTATTAAAGTCATTAATACATACTCAATTAAAAAGTTGCCAAAGAATGGAAATCATAAAAGAAAATACATAAAAGATATGTCTTCACCAAGTGATGTAAGAATTTAGCCAAGCATGGCCTTTGTTTGACAAAGATTCTTACGATCAATCTTGGATCCCGAGACTACACACACTCTAAAGGATGGAAAATGGATGATGGTGGTGGATGATGATGTTGTAGTGGTGGAGTGGTGGCAATTGAGAGAGAAGTGGTTGTCAAGGGATGGTTTGAAGTGGAACCAATCACTTCTATTTATAGCTCTCTTCAGAAGATTCAGCACGGCCCGTGCCCGGCTGGCACGGCCCCGTGGCCATCTCTCTCTCTCTCTCTTCCTCATTAACTGCTTGTCAGATCTTGTACTAACATGGCCCCGTGTGTCAATGGCACTGCCCGTGGCCGGTACTTGCTGTACTATCGCAGATTCTGAAAATCTTTGAGTTAACCACGCCCCGTGTTGGCTTGGCACGGCCCCGTGTTGGCTTCCCGTTTTGTCGTTTGCTGTTGTCTTTTCTTCTGCACAGTATCCACCTCTGGGCACGGCCCGTGTATGATGGACACGACCCCGTGTCAAGTCTTTTGATCTTGCTATTTGGCGGTTTTGATGTGAATCGGGGCTTGGCGAGTTGCGTCAATTCCTCCTTGTATTTATGTTGGTTTTTGTTGTCTTTTTGCTCCTTTTGCACATTTAAGCTCTTTTAACCCTAAAAATTAAAAAGGAACAGAAAACAAGCTTTTTCCAACATTAGTACTAAATGGGGTTGATTTTACGCCGTATTTTATATAATTTATATGTTGTATTTTAAGTACATCAATATACATGAACACAAACGAACGTTCATGACCACAAACAAATACAAACGAACATATATTCATTTTAGAATATACTCATCACAAACATTACAAAGAATCCACCTAAAATAAACAAATACTTAACATAATTATCGAAACGTAGTTGACATAACTGTCATAAATATAACTAACACAAAGACAAAGAAGTTTGTCAAGTTATAACACAAACTTAAATTGAAATAATCAAATGAGAGATGTTGGCGGGGGCTTAAAGTAAAACTAGGGTTTCAATTTAAAAAAATAATACCAATAAAATAAAAATATAACATATAAAAACCTTTAAGAAAACAAACATAAACGAGTGAACATAAATGAACACAATACGGAACCTAAACGAACGGACGCATCCTCTGTTCATGTTTGTTCATTTAGCTTAAAGAACGGAATTTTCGTGTTCGTTCATTTAACAAACGAACGGACATAAACGAACATCCCGCAAAACGGTTCACGAACTGTTTGCTGACCATTCGGTTCGTTTACAACCCTAGTTGGTGCAACTTAGGGATGAGAAATTTTCCCCGATCATGGGTACCGTACCGGTGTTGTACCGCCTCAACAAAATCTGTACCACTATTAAAATTCTTATTTTCAGTAAATATTGGTGTCGGTACTGGTTTCATTTTGGTATTTTCAAATTAGTACCCATTTTGTGTCGGTATCGGTTTCATAGGCATTAACAAAACAATCAATCCCTAACCTTAATCGCCATTCCATTACAATCACTCCCAAATCAATAGGCTCCCAAATCAATAGGCTCCCAAATCAACAGGCATTCCATGAACGGTTGAAAACATGCTCTCATATTGTGTTTACGGGTAGCCGCAGGTGTATGAGTAGGATTAATTGGGTTTTGATGTTTCGATACTAAATCTGAGGAATTGGAACATGCATGATGAGGGTTCGATGACTTGTATACGTTCATATTCATGATGCGGTTTGATAATTCTGATGGATGAACTTATATTATGATAAATTAATAATCTGATTTTGTGTGGTCATGGGATGATTAGGGTCAATGATTGTTTAGGATGGTTGTTTATGTGTATTAAGTAAACTTTTACAATTCGGGGATTCATATGAGCATGAATAACAACTGTTAAATTATAATGATTGATCTGTTTGGGAAATGGTAAAGTGTTTATTGAAATCACGGATAGTTGTTTTGAGGAAATCAGGATGATCTTCTGAGAAGCAGCGACGAAGGATTCCCCACGAAGAACCCAAGTCGACGAAGTACCTGGTTCTTCGTTGACTGGCTTTTGACGAACCACTCGGGTTCTTCGTCACACTCACTTCTTGACGAAACATGGTTCTTCGCGGGGGGGGGGGGGGTGGGTTCTTCGCCATGAGGGCATCCCACGAAGAACTGGTTCTTCGTGAAGATGCTGCAAGTGAACAATCAAACAGAACAATTTAAACATCAAATGTGTTCACATAACATAAGGTTCTGAATAGTTTATGATGTGTAGGATGTTTATGTTTATAAAGCGTTATTTGATGCATGTTAATTATGAATGAGGAACCTGATTTGGCTTGTGTGAGTAGCCAACTCACCTGTTAAATGTTATTATGTGTCATGCACATGGGATGTGGACTTGTATTAGAACTGAGTACATGCTATGTGATATACGGTGATCTTTACGATGAATGCAATCTGTGAAAATACGTGACTTAATTAATTATGAAACTGATTTCATTGGTAACCACGGTAGGGTTTGGTTGACCAACTTGGAACGGGCAACGTAACATACCGAGCAAAACTAAGGTGAGTTCATTTCTCTTGAGCATGCGTCCCGGTGGGTGGGAAAATCAAACGCGGGGGCGTGCCCAGCTCAGCACGGGGCGTGGTCAACGCTAAGATTCGCAGAATCTTGCAAATCTTGGTAGTATAGATGCGCTTTTGCAAACGCGTCGTGCCCAGCGAACACAGGGCCGTGTGGAGCATAATGCAGACAATTGCAATTAATGAAGAAAAAGAAAAGGGTTGGCCACGGGGGCGTGTCCAGCGGACTCGGGGCAGTGGACGGGCTTCTGTTCAGGCAATAAATAGGGGTGCTTGGCTCACTTCAAAGGCATCCCTTGGCAAACCACCTCTCTCTCACTTTGCCACCACTCCACCACCACCACAACACCCACATCCACCACCATCATCCATCATCCACCTTAGAGTGTGTGTAGTAGTCTCGGGATCCAAGATTGATCGTAAGAGTTCTTGTCAATCAAAGGCCATGTTTGGCTAAATCTCTTACATCACTTGGTGAAGACAAGTCTTTAATGTATTACTTTTTATTTTTAATCTTTTCGCACTTTTAATTTGGTTTTGTATTAATGACTTTAATAACTAATTTCTTATGTTGAAGGCGAAACTTCTTTATCATTTGTCCATGGTGTCTTGGTATTACTTTATTGTGTATATAAAGTAAAAGATTTTCACCATTCATATCTCTATGGTCTATATAGAGATATGTTGGCTACCTGGCCGGGGGCTAAGGAATGGTTTAGTAAGGTTCTTGCCTTGTTCAGTGTATAGATCCTGCAAGGACCTGGGTCAAGCTTACTAGGACCTCATTCAATACCCACTGGTATTGGATGGCGGGGCTGCGAATGGCTTGATCCCCTCATATGTAAACTACTATTAATACATTAAACTGGCTATTTGTGATTGTATCCCTGCTGACTCAACCCACTTAGCCGAGGGTAACGTCGCCTTCAAAAGAGGGGCCTACCACTTTTCGCATTAATAAATTAATTAATTATCTTTCAATATTTCGACCCTTTGGGATTGTATCCTTGCTGACTCAAACCACTGGGTTGAGGGTAATGTCACCTTCAAAAGAGGGGCCTACTACTAAATCTAAGATAATCTCTTAAAAAGTGCAAAAGTGCGGAAATCATCAAAGGATACATTAAAGGCGAGTCGGATCCAAGTGATTCATCTTGTCTATCTGTTTTTATTTTTATTTTCAGCATTTTTAGTTTTTACTTTTCATGTTTAAAACCTTTTCCAAAAATTTTAGTTTGATTAGATGTTGAAGATAAACCGGTACTAAAAGCTCTTGTGTCCTTGGATGACCTCGGTATCTTACCAACTCAATACTACGCTCACGATGGGTACACTTGCCCATGTGTGTGTTTAGTGTTAGTAGAATATCGTGTTTTATAAATTTAAAACTTGACTAATGTGTAAAATGGGCTTAAAATATCAATAAAAACATAATACACTCAACACACACCAAGTTTTTGACGCCGTTGCCGGGGACACACGGATTTTAAGAAAGTTAGGAATCAACGACCTAATCATTTTTTTCTTGTTTTTCTATTTTTTTAGGATTTTTCTTAATTTTTCAGCTTCTGTAGACTTTAGCACGGGGCCGTGCCTGGTCGGACACGGGCCGTGCCCAGCATTCTTACTGGCAGTTTTTATTTTCTGAGTTACAGAAGGGTGGCCACAGGGTCGTGGCGGTGCAGCACGTGGCCGTGTTGAACCCTCCAGTAACTAGGAATCCAGAAAACAATCACTTTAACCACGACCACGGGCCGTGGTCAACGACCACGGGGCCGTGGTGAAACTTCTGACCAACAATCTTTTTTGTTTTTATCGCAGGACTTGGAACTCAGGCGTAACACCTGAACTTCCTACGCAGTGCATGAGCTCCAGTTCCAATAAAGACATAAAAGAACCTCTAGACGAACCCGAACGCTTTCTAAGAAAAAGAGTTAAAGCTAAAATCCAAGAGAAAGTTTCGGGGGACCTACTTCCAATGGCGGACCAGCGTACCCTAATGGATTACCTACGGCCTCGGTAGGTAATCTCGGCACCGCTATCCAAAACTCGCGCTTGGAGAACTTGGCGTACAACTGTTCCTTTTTCAGCAACTCCAAAATAGCTCTTAAGTGCTGTTCGTATTCAGCCTTTATCTTTGAATAAATCAAAATATCGTCGATGAATACAATCACGAACTTATCGAGATACGGTTTGCAGACTCGGTTCATTAGGTCCATAAAAACAGCAGGCGCGTTTGTCAACCCAAACGGCATAACTAGGAACTCTTAATGTCCATAACGAGTTCTGAAGGCTGTTTTCGGGATACTCTCCTCTTGTATCCTTAGCTGACGGTATCCAGATCGAAGATCGATCTTTGAATAAAAGCTTGAGCCTTTGAGTTGATCGAATAAATCATCGATTCTTGGCAGAGGGTATCTATTCTTGATCGTCAGCTTATTCAACTCCCGGTAGTCGATGCACATAAGAAAACTACCGTCCTTCTTCTTGACAAACAGGACCGGAGCTCCCCAAGGTGAGAAGCTTGGTCTGATGAATCCTTTGTCTAGCAACTCTTGAAGTTGTGTCGACAATTCCTGCATCTCTGACGGTGCAAGTCTATAAGGTGCCCTAGCTACAGGCGCGGCGCCTGGAACTAAGTCAATGTGAAATTCCACTTGCCTTTGGGGTGGCAATCCTGGCAAGTCCTCAGGAAAGACTTCAGGATATTCCCTCACGATAGAGATGTCTTCGATTTTTGGCTCAGCGGCTTTCTTATCCACGATGTGTGCCAGGAAGGCAGCACATCCCTTTTGTAAACACTTACGAGCTTTCAGGCAACTGATAATTCTTAACGGCGTATCGCGCTTTTCGCCATGTACCACAATTGTTTCGCCATCTTCGGTCGGGATACGAACGACCTTTTCGTGACAAACAATTTCTGCCTTGTTGCTTGATAACCAATCCATTCCTACTACCACGTCAAAGCTCCCCAGCTGGACTGGTAGTAGATCCAAAGTAAACTCACGTTCTCCCAACTCGATTGCACAACCTCTGATCACTTCATTGGCTTCTACTAACTTCCCATTAGCCAATTCGATTGAGTAGGGAATATCTAACTTACTAGCAGCTAAACCAAGCATATTCTTAAATTCTAATGATACGAAGCTATAGTCGGCACCAGTATCAAATAAAACGGATGCATAGCGTTGGTTTACAGGGAACGTACCAGTAACGACATTGGGGTCCTGGCGCGCTTCCCTCGCTTCGATATGGAACACTCTTCCACGGGCTTGGTTCAACTCTGGGCAGTTCCTCTTAAAGTGCCCGATATCACCACAGTTAAAGCATCCAAGTCTTTGCCCGTTTCCACCTCCATTTCCAGCTTGGTTATTCCTTTGGTTATGATTCACAGCGCCTGCTTGATTCGCATTGTTGCCTCGATTCCCATTACCTCCATTGTTTCCTTGGGGGCGATTTCCAATTCCACCCCGGTTATTGTTTCTGTTTCCAAATCCTCCTTGGCCTCCCTGACCAACAGTGGCCCAACAAGAATCCTTCAAGTGGCCAGGTTTCCCACACGCTTCACATACCTTCAAACCACATCGGCCAGAATGGTGAGCTGGCAGGTGTTGCACTTGGGCTGGGTGCCCATATATCCCTTTCATTTCCTTCCACCACCAGCTGTAACCTGAGCTGGCGCGATTGGCTCTCCTTTCTTAACAACACCACTAATGCCTTGCTTAAAGTTCGAGAACTTTCGTTTGTTACCTCCGGATGACTCGACGTGAGTCTCTTTCTTCTTTTGCTCAACATCGGAAAACTTGTTTAGGCGGATAGCCTCCTCAGTAAGAGCTACGCTTAGATCAATTGCCTCAGTGATTGTTGCCGGCTTTGAAGAGGTCACCATACTTATGATTTGAGGAGCTAAACCCCAAATGAAGCGCTCAATTCGCTTGAATTCCGGTATAACCATATAAGGTACCACATGAGATAAGTCGTGGGACCTCTGAATATATTCCGCAATTTTGGGACCGTCCATCCTCAAATGCCAAAACTCAGTCTCCAACCTTTGTGTCTCATCACGAGAACAATACTTCTTTCTCATCAACTCCTTTAACTCAGCCCAGGTCAATGCGTAAGCAGCGGCTTCACCAAGAGTTTGCATTTGTAAGTTCCACCAGGACAGGGCTCCGTCCAAGAATAGCCCAGAAATGTAGGTAACTTGCTGGTCTGGAGCACACTTGCTCATTCGGAGAACAAAGTCTGTTTTCTCGGCCCATCTTACAAAAGCAACAGCACCTACAGTGCCGTCGAAGTTTACGGGCTTGCAGTCTAGGAACTGCTTGTAAGTGCACCCATGTGGTGGATTGTTATTGCCGTTATTGTTAGGATTACTTCCGCTAGTTCCTCCTTGTGAGGCTGCGTACTGTGCAATGGCGGAAGCGATGATTTGTTGAAGTCCTGCCTCGTTGGCAGGCATGCGCGAATCGCGTTTTGGTGGCATCTTCTAAAAGATGGTTCACGTTGGTCAGGTGATAGTAAGTAAAGTGTACGTATGTAATATTAACACATAACATCTCATGTTATAAATAAATCACCCTTATCGATAGCCTCTGTAATGATTGAGGGCTTCGAGGTAGTAACCATACCCCTGATTTGGGGTGCAAGTCTCCAAATGAATCGTTCAATCCTTTTGAACTCCGGTTTGACTGAGTAGGGGACGACCCTAGACAAGTCGTGAGATTGCTGGACGTATTCAGGAATCTCTGGTCCGTCCATTTTCAATTCCAGAACTCCACCTCAAGCTTCTGGATTCCAGCCCTAGAATTGTATTTCTTCTCCATCATTCCTTTGAGCTCGTCCCAGCTCAGTGCATAAGCAGCATCTGTGCCAACGGTCTGAACCTGATGGTTCCATCATGAGAGTGTGTCATCTAGAAATAACCCCGAGGTATAGGTAACACTCTGTTGGGGCGAACCGTTACTCATTCTTAGAATGGAGTCAATCCTTTCGGACCAACGAACAAATGCAACGGCGCCTCCTGTTCCGTCAAAGTTCAAAGGCTTGCAGTTCAGGAACTACTTATAGGCGCAGCCAGTTGGAGGGTTATTTCCAGTAATGCCATCGCTGTGCTTAGAGCGGAGGGCTTTATGTCGTGCATTTGCCTGTGAGATGCGTTCTTGCAGCTCGGCTTCTGTCCTTGGCAGCGTACTGGTGTCTGTGACACGTCTGGGTGGCTTTCTCTTCTGTCGAAGTGGTATGAAGCGGGCTAGATAACATTTCAATTGTCTATGAGATACATAGCACCATAAGCCATCATGTAATCACCCAATTTCACACGTAAATATACTCAATGTAGGAGTGAGGAAATAATTTCTGAGCCTTCACATAGGCTTGCCAGTTTGACTTGTCGCTTGTAATAGAATGAACTCGAGGCTACATCGCCTTGGTCATTCGTGTTTTAGTTATTTCCTGCTACATTGGTTTTCATTAGCTTGACCCGCAGAGTCCACCAGGATTTCTGTGCACTACAAGTCGTTCTTACGTGGGCCCCCGTAATAATAAATTGTCTTGCACAGTTACCCCAAATTTTCTCTCGTCCAAGCAGATGATCAATCAAGGAGCAACAGCAGGTGCATCGGCATGAACAGTGTCATGCTCCCATGCGGGGTCAGGAGCAACGCCTGGCTCAGGGGCCATGGCTGGCTCCGGATCAACAAACTTTATTTCAAAGTCAGCTGGATCAAAAAACACAGGGGCTACAGGATCCTCTAAGGGTTGGTCTAAGTGTATGTACTCCATGTCATGGTCTGGATCAAAACCAGGTGGAAAAACAGAATCGTCCTCAATATCGCGATCAAACTCAAAGCTGTGTGCGGGAACTGGTGCAGCTGATGACGCCATATCAGGGTCGGCGTCGTGTGAGTAGTGCTGCACTCCCTGTATATGCAAAGATGCGGACGCCACAGGCTCAAATGAGTCTGGGACAGGCGAATGGGCACGAGCCTCCTCTGCAGGAGCGTCAGCAAGCAGTAGGCTATCACCAGCAACAATAGGGCCTCGCCCTCAAGTGGGTCCTCCTCCAATAGATCAACATCGTCGTCAGAGACAACGTCGGGGGGGGGGGGGATATCAACAACGGGATAAGCGGCAAGGGGCACAGGAGCAGGGATCACCGCGAGTGGCAAATCCCCAACAAGATGGCCATCAGCAGGCTCTGCTACGACATCAGGCAGTGCAAAGGGCTGAAAGTCGTCCTCATCTGTGCTGGTTGTATCAGAAGTGTACACCTCGTGCTCCGATGAAACTATGTCGCCTGATACTATGGTCGTGGGATCTGTAGTGTCCGACTCTCCAGTATCTGATGAAAGCACGACGTTTGCAACACAAACACACATACGTACAACAATTAATCATATAATCTTATAAACATGTTAGTCACCAAGTAAGCAATCAAATAATTCTCCTAGTCCCACTAGCCTCCCAGCCTCCCAGACTGATCTTCCTAGTCCCACTAGCCTCCCAGCCTCTCAGACTGCTCTTCCTAGTTCCACTAGCCAAATTCTCCCAGCCTCTCAGACTGCTCTTCCTAGTCCCACTAGCCTATTCTCCAAGCCTCTCAGACTGCTCTTCCTAGTCCCACTAGCCAAATTCTCCCAGCCTCTCAGACTGCTCTTCCTAGTCCCACTAGCCTATTCTCCCAGCCTCTCAGACTGCTCTTCCTAGTCCCACTAGCCAACTACCTCGGTCTCCTAGACCGAGCCTCGGTCCTCCAGACCGAGCCTCAACCTCCCAGACTGAGCCTATAAATAATAAATAAATGTGCTCAACATTTGTTTGTAAAAAGTTTTGGATCTGGACTTGAGTGGTATGCAGTAAAAATGTTTTCGTGAGAGCCCTAGTGATCATAGTCTAGACTCGAGAAGGAATCCTAGTTCGCTATGATCAGAGCTCTGATACCAAGCTGTCACACCCTGGCTTTGCGGAAGCGTGGTTATTTTGGTGTGACTTCTTAATACCATAGCTTAACCATAACAAGCTATATGAAATAAATACCATGCAAGATCATCCATTAAAATAAGTTTGAAGAGTAAAGAACCACAACATTGTCTTAACGGATATCACATCCTAACAAACATAAACAGTGTTCAAAAGACACGACACCAACAAGAAATAAACACAGCTTAAGAACTGTGACTCGTCCAGGAAAAAGTCACATCCCTTAAACTCGGATGACCTCGAAACTAATGCAGCGGAAAAACGTGTCATACCGCGCCAGATCCTTTAATTCCCTGAAATACATGTAAGTTGAAAAATCAACAATAATGTTGAGCGAGTTCATGTGTAAGTGAGTATGTATAAACCTTTGTAAACAAGTCTGTATGTATGAAAATCCCTGGTATGTAGCAATTAAGGAAAAAGAGATCGATTAATGTGTAGCTAATACATTAATAAGTGACATGGACTAGGAAGCACTCAAACCTGTAACGCGTATTTTATACCGGTCCTTCCGGCGGAACGACATAGTCACCACATGCAGCCGCACGCTGGCCCATGTGTGGGGCTCGCAACACCCAATAGATCTATCACTCATGCCTCTCGGTCCTTATACAAGGATTAATGGTCTTACGATAATAGCATATCCATTCACGTGATCTAGTAGTAAGTTCCTTAGCTAATCATACCGTGTATAAAACGTTTGTAGTAAATGTAACATGTATTTCACCCCCGCAGTTTAAAAACTGAAAACAGTTAAGAGAAAAGGGGGACATGAACTCACAGTGGTGCGTCTCAACCAAGTATATCTCCTGATCAAGCAGCTGTGCGACGACCTACACGTACTAAGTCTATTAGACGGACGGCCGTGCCTTGGCTTAAGGTTTAAGTTTTTGGGAAATAGTTAGACAACTATTTCGTGTTTATATTTTTGTAAATACTTGGTACTTATTCTCCTTCCCAAGGATGGTGGATTTAATACATGTGCGTTCGTAAACTTCGAAATGTATTATTAAGTCTCACTTAATATATTTTATTTCTTACTTCAAAATATAATCATTAACATTTGGTAATATTATTTTTACCCTAAAAATAATATTTGTATATTTCACAAAATAATCATAAACATTTTACAAGTGACGCTTATGAAAAGTATATATATCGAATATATATTTATCAAGTTTTATTTTGTGAAAATCCCACCTCCGATGTTTCGTAAATAAGTCGTGGCGAAATCTATAATTTGAAAACAAGTCAAAATGTATCCTAACACTTGTAGTGAAAATATTTCTAAGTGTTAAGTTTTTGGAAAAATTTCACCAGAGTTTCCTCTGTAACTGGAGGTGGCCACGCTTTCAAGCGTATCATTTTCTTTTATAAATCAAATCAACAATGTTTCCAACATTAACAAACAATATTTCAACATTAAACTAGTCAAAATGGATATAAATCGCAAGCATACATGAACTTGTGGCTTGTGTAAAATATGTAGTAATTTTCCCCATGTTTTTAGTAGATCTTTTTATAAACCCACTCGGTTTCTTGAGAATCTCGTTTTTAAAGAAAATACATTTCCACAACTTCTTGTAAAAAATTTACAAAAATGATTCTTTGTCAAAACTTTGTGTTACACAAGTGTCTACACACTTGTGTGTTCACAAAAATCACTTTTGTTTAGGAAGGATCCGGCTTTAAAATTATGATTTCATTTTACACTTGGTCCTTCGAAAATACCACTTGTAGATCCGTAGATCTACTAGTTTAGAACTCCATTTTGTAAGAAAAATTGTTTTTACACAAGTTCATGTTTATAAGTAGTAGTGGTCTTCATCTAACCACTTTTCACACTTTAACATACACTAGGTCATGTTCCATGAACATGACTTAGTCGGGTTAGATGACGATCCGAACTAACACTAGCATAAAACAACACTAAATAATCATAACAAAACAAGTTTTATAAGTTTTACACCAATATTCATCTATTAACCACTTTGTTTATATTATTTAGTACACTTTAAAATTTTGTTCTAACATGTTCATAAATTTCAACCGACAAAATTCTTATTAACCACTTTAGATATGAACAAAAAGGCGTCTAGAGTCACTTACTACTAGCTCGAGGCTAGGGAAGAAACTAGTCGAAAAACGAGTGGTTAAAAGCGTTGTGAAGAGGTCCTTAGCAATCCGTAAGCACCGAGCCTCCTTAAGCGTGACCCTTCTCCTTTGTATGTAAATAAAATGGCAAGATCAAAATGGCAAAGTGGTGGTGGTGGTGCCTATGTCTTCGGCCGAGAGTGTTAAGTGAGGGAGAGGGGTGTAATAATTTTTTTTTTTGTTGTTTGTTGAAATGAAAGATAAGTGATCCTTCATATATACTTAAAGAACATATCTTGCAATTATCCATGGAGTAATATGTTAGCTTGATATAAGACATCAACTAATAAATTAATCAATCTTGATGTGGGGTGTCCCCATGTGGGAAACTGAACGGATGAGAGGGGTGGGGTATTATGGGTGAATTTCCAACTAGATAGTTTAAGTCTAGTTAAGTTAAGTTAGAAGGTTAGTTAGTGTATATTGTGTAGTGAATTATAACGGGTGTTAGGGTACTCGGGGACCCTAACTAGCCCAGAAAAAGAAAAACAATGTCCATGACAATATTTTTATGTCCCGGGTTAAGTCCGGTTGCACGGTTGGATATTAATTCGTTAATGTGCTAAATAAATATTTAAAGTGTCGATAATAATATTTTTAGTGACACAGTTTATCCCCGACACTTTGGAAAGTGTCTAGTAATATTTTTCTCATGTTATGGCACTTTACTAGTTAGCTAAATGCTGAATTTTTATTTAAAGTGCAGAATTTTTGTACTCAAAGTACGTTTTAGGCACATCCGGTCACTATAATTATCACCTAGTGACACAGTTCTACAATCCTCACCTCCCTACACTCCCTACTGGTGTAGTAAACTATTCCCGGCTCATACTGGCCTTAGAGACAGTGTCTGTCTGATGCTGGTTATATCAGCATGTTTAATGGGTATCCAGTATAGTGTGCTCACTGTGTTTTTTATTTATTTATTTATTTTTTAATTTTTTTTTGTGCATCAAGGTTGTCACTGATGTTTGTGTAAAAATAATAGAGTGACAGTATAAAATGTGATGCATGAGTATGTATGTATCAGAAATCAGTAAGCAGTTTAATCACAGTTGTAAGCAAGCACAATAGTTAAGCAGTAATTAAATATTAATTAATTCGTACGGATACCTGGTTTGGTGAGGGTTGTCACAAAAAGTGCGGAAATCATCAAATGATACATTAAAGGCGAGTCGGATCCAAGTGATTCATCTTGTCTATCTGTTTTTATTTTTATTTTCAGCATTTTTAGTTTTTACTTTTCATGTTTAAAACCTTTTCCGAAAATTTTAGTTTGATTAGACGTTGAGGATAAACCGGTACTAAAAGCTTTTGTGTCCTTGGAAAACCTCGGTATCTTACCAATGCTATACTACGCTCACGATGGGTGCACTTGCCCATGTGTGTGTTTAGTGTTAGTAGAATATCGTGTTTTATAAATTTAAAACTTGACTAATGTGTAAAACGAGTTGACGTTAACCCGCGCGTTGCGGCGGGACATTATTTATAAATGTCTTTAGTAACTAAATAAAAACTAAACGTTAAAGGGTTAAATCAATTACGTGCCTTGCGGATTGTTACGTAAAACTTTTATATATGAGAAGAATAATTAAGTTGAAACGACAACATTCATTCACTATGCTAGGGGCAATCGCTACAACAGGAGAAACCCAAATGCCCAAAAAGATTTACATTGATTGAGAATCGTAAAAATGAACACAGAACAGGAACATAAATTAAAGTTTTGCAGATCAATAATTATTATACTGAGATCATATAAAGGAAAATAACTCTACAGAACTTTATAAGGAAACCAATGTTTATACCAGGTTTTTATAAAGAAACCAATTTTTAATAATTAGTTAAACCTTTTTAAACATTGTATTTCTTAAGGTAATTTAAAGAAAAAATTATAGTCCAATTTTTATAAGTGCTATATTGATTTTGCTTTGTAGTTTTTATTTCTAGCGCGATCTTACACCAATGGGTCACAAACTCCTAATTTTCATATACACAAACATATATTAATTGCCAATTATTTTGGTTGACGTACAATGTAACAATATACATAACATCTTTTTGAAAGGTATGTATAATTCAACACATGGTAAAAGAAAAATACATCGTTATTCTTATGTATATTATATAGAAACAGTATCTAAAAACAAAAGGCAAGTAATAAACAAATAATAGGGTAGTTTTTTTTATTAGATTTTATCATATAATTAAAATGTTTAAACTATTCTTTTAAGCCCAAACAAATAAGCAAACTTTAATTTATGTTCCTGTTCATTTTTACTATTCTTTGCTTATGATTATGACGATGTGTTAAAGTTATATAAAAATGTGCATGCTGGCAAGTGGCGGAAAAAGATCGTTAGATGCATTGTAATGACTACGGCTTGGACTATTTGAAACGCTAGAAATGAGAAGATATTTCGAAACAAAGGTATCAAAGTGGCGGATGTCGTGGCTGAGGTGAAGTCCAAGACTTTTTTATGGCTAAAGTATAGGTCAAAATATAAAGACATTGTTTGGAAGGATTGGGCTTCCTATCCGTTGTACATGTGTCTTTAGTTTTGGCGGTTCTCGGTTTTGAGGGCTTGCCGTTTTTTAATGAAAGTTAATGTTCCAAAAAAAAAAAATAAGCAAACCTCAAAAGCCAACGTACTATGGAAAACAAATAGGACATTTTGCAACTTCCGCCGTTATCTTCCATTCACCACCGACCAAAGACCCCTGAACAGCCGTCGCACTTTGCCGGAGAGAGATTAAGTTCATGTTATCCTTTTGTTTCTGTTTTTCTTTCAATTAGAACGGTACCTACTTCTGTTTTTAATCATCGATTATCGTCGGCGCTATTTTGAAGGAATTCAGACGGGATATTTTTAATGGCGGTGGAGGTTATACAGGGTGTGAAACGGTGGCGAAAGACGGCGGTGATTGGAGGAGACACCACGATTTGTTTAGCAATTGTAAAGTCACGACGATATTTTTTTTGTTTAGTCAATGACGGTTGTTTTCGTTTTGATAATTGTGTTACAAATATGAAATCGTTTCAGGGAAAACGACGTGTGGATTAAATATATCAAAACGCTTCATTTGTTTAATTTAAAGGTGGCAGTTAAGTGAAATGAAACATCGTTATTGTTTTGACCGATGCGAATTCAGCGTAGTTGTTTTTGAAACGTTACCTTTTTTTTCCTTTATTTTAGAAACGGTACTATAATGCCAACCATACGGTTTAGTTGTTCATAAGTTGTCAATTGTTTTTTGTATTTAAAGGAAAGACATGATGTTTAACAAAGGGGTATGACTCAAGATGGTACCCCAAGTTACTAATTGTATAAGAGTATAATGGGTTTAAAATATCAATAAAAACATAATACACCCGACACACACCAAGTTTTTGACGCCGTTACCGGGGACACAAGGATTTTAAGAAAGTTAGGAATCAACGTCCTAATTATTTTTTCTTGTTTTTTCTATTTTTTAGGATTTTTCTTATTTTTTCAGCTTCTACAGACTTCAGCACGGGGCCGTGCCTGGTCGGACACGGGCCGTGCCCAGCATCCATACTGGCAGTTTTTGTTTTCAGAGTTACAGAAGGGTGACCACAGGGTCGTGGCGGTGCAGCACGGGGCCGTGTTGAACCCTCCAGTAATTGGGAATCCAAAAAACAATCATTGTAACCACGACCATGGGCCGTTGTCAGCGACCACGGGGCCGTGGTGAGACTTCTGACCAACAATCTTTTTTTTTATTGCAGGACTTGGAACTCAGGTGCAACACCTGAACTTCCTACGTAGTGCATGAGCTCCAGTTCCAATAAAGACATAAAAGAACCTCTAGACGAACACGAACGCTTTCTAAGAAAAAGAATTAAAGCTAAAATCCAAGAGAAAGTTTCGGGGGACCTACTTCCAATGGCGGATCAGCGTACCATAATGGATTACCTACGGCCACGGTAGGTAATCTCGGCGCCGCTATCAATGCACCGAATGTCGATTCCAACAACTTTGAACTTCGGCCGCATTTGATAAAAATGCTCCAAAATCTGCAACTTTCCATGGGCTTGCGGACGAAGATTCCCATTTACATATTACCAACTTTTTGGAAATATGTGTTACCTTTCGGATCAACGGGGCATCAAACGACGCCATCCGTCTCCGAATGTTCCCATTTTCACTAAAATACCGAGCTAAGGCTTGGCTTAACACCCTCCCAAGTGGTTTGGCAACCACTTGGGATGAACTAGCCCAAAAGTTTCTATATAAGTATTTCCCTCCTTCTAAAACGGCTAAATTAATGACTGAAATTAATACATACTCACAAGAGGATGGGGAATCCTTATATGAAACTTGGGAAAGTTTCAAGGAGCTATTAAGAAATGTCCTCATCATGGTCTTGCAGTGTGGCAACAAGTATCCACTTTCTATAATGGGTTGTTGCCACACACAAGACAAACACTCGACTCTAGCTCCGGGGGACTTCTAGGTAATCGTCGCCCAAATGAAATTTATAATAAAATTGAGTAAATTACTCAAACCAATTTTCAATGGCACACTCCCTGAGGCACAAAATCAGTTGTCCCGGGCGCCCACAAGGTAGATGAAAGCACTTCTTTACAAGCCCAAATCGAGGCCCTATCTTCAAAAATCAAAAAGTTAGAAATGGAAAAAACGGCCTCGGTTATGGCTTGTGAAGGGTGTGGTGGGCCACTTGAAAATTGGAGTTGTATGAAATAAATGGATAATCCAACGAAAATCGTTAACTACATTGATAATAGACCTAGGCCGCCGGGTCCTCCAACGGGTACCTACAACCAAGGATGGCGTAACCACCCTAACCTTGGTTGGAGAGAACCCGACAATAGTAGTAATCAACAAAATGAAAACCAACGAACAAACTTTCAACAACCTAGAAATGAGTCACAAAATTTCTCTCAACAACAACAAGGGGGACGAGAGAGGCTTGAAGATGCTATCTCACGCCTCATCTCCGACACCGAAAAGAAAAACTCGGATCGATTCCAACAAATGGAATCGAGCTTTAAAAATCAACAAGCTAGCATTCAAAACATTGAAAAACAACTAAATCAACTAGCTCAAAATTTCTCCGATAGACCTCAAGGCGCGTTACCCAGCAATACCGAGACCAACCCAAAGGCGCAAGTACATCTCATACGTTGAGAAACCGTACCGTAGGTCCCGAGGAGGTTCCGCTACCTCCATCCAACAAAAGTCCACCTATTCAAACCACGACCCCACCAACACCCCAAAAAGAAACAACTCCTCCGCCAAATCTGGAACCTACCAAAAACCCCTCGGTACCTTACCCCGGTCGGTTACTTCGCCAAAAGGCCGATGAGCAATTCACAAAATTCGTAAACTTATTAAAACAATTGAACATCAATCTTCCATTTGTTGAAGTCCTAACTCAAATGCCTAAATATTCTAAATTCAAGAGAGACTTTATCACTCACAAAAAGAAATTGAAACATTGCAATTAGTTAATTTAAGTGAAGAATGCTCCGCCGTGCTACTCAACAAACTCACACAAAAGAAAATCGACCCCGAAAGCTTCACCATCCCTTGTTCCATTGGGGGATCACCTATACGTAATGCGCTAGCCGATTTTGGGGCTAGCATTAATCTCACGCCCGCATCAATTTTTGACCGACTCGGACTAGGTAAAACAAGCCTCACAAAGATGAGCATACAACTTGCCGATAGGTCTATCAAATATCCAAAAGGTGTTACCGAAAATCTATTGGTAAAAGTCAGAGACTTTGTTTTCCCGGTCGACTTTGTCATACTCGATATGGAGGAAGACACCGAAGTACCACTCATTCTAGGAAGGCCATTTCTAGCCAAAGACCTTTATAAACGTGGCGCACCACCGAGGCATTCCGTGGAACTATCCTTAGTTTTAATTTAGATTAACTTTTATGTTTTCTAGTTTAGATTTACTTTTCAGGAATAAAACACACTCGAAAAGGTGGAGGTTACCAGGGGAACTTTAAAACCACACCCTATGCACAAAAACAGAGCCTCCCGATAATTTTCCTTCATTACAGCAAGTTCAGCACGGGGCCGTGCTCAACCCAACACGCCCCCGTGACCAAGGTTCTGTAGAAAATGCCCAGTATAGGTAACTGGACACAGGGTCGTGCTCACTGAACACGCCCCCGTGCCCAGCCTTCTGTTTAATATGATACTCGCAATCTGACCACAGGGCCGTGCCCAGACCAACACGGGCCCGTGGCCAGACGTCCAGTAACATAAAATTTTGTTTTTAAACACCTTTTTACACATTCAATCAACCTAAAAACTGATTTTTGGGATACATTGAGGACAATGTGTAATTTAAGTGTGGGGGGATGCTAAAACCTTGAATTTTGCAAGTCCTAACAACAAGCCTTGCACAAAACTCTATTGGAACCGCTAATCACCCCAATTTTTTTCAAAAACTTTTCATTTTTTTTACTTGTCTTGGTTTAATTTAGGAATAACAAGTTGTAAAAAGGTTACATTTTTACAAATTTACAACCGATAGCGTCGTGATAAAAAGAACCAACATAAGAAAATTATGAAATGGCATGACAAATCAAGTTAAAATTTGATTATATATACTTGATCACATTATAAACCCATTCCCACAATAAGTGAGTTTTGAGACTTTATTGAGCATACAAGTATACATCTTTAAACTAAATGCTCATTTTTCGTTTCTTGTGTGAATAGCCGCTTGGTTCTTACGACTCTAGAACTTTCCACGACGATACATTCCCGGTCCTTACCAACTTAAACCCAAGTAAGTAAATGAAGGAGGCATTAGGACTAGCCCATTTTCCTTTCAACACCATTATTTTTCATTTTCTTTATCACCTACCCAAAATCCCCCTAGTTAACTCCTTTGAGCCTAAACCTTTTCATTTCTAAACCCATAAAACAAACACCCTTTACCCACCAAAAAAACCTTTTTCTTTTCAACCCTTTATTTTAGTAAAAAGCTCGGTCTTCTTGTGACGTTTCTTTATCATAAAAAAATGAAAGTTTAGCAATAAACAAATAAAGTCCTCAAAGAAACTTTGTTTGAAAATGCTTAGTTTGAATAAAAGTTACAAAAACAAAAAGTTTTACAACGACCGACGCTTTTTACGCTTTTAGCGCTTTTTACTAACCACTAACCAAAACCACCTACCCTTAGCCCAAGCCTAACCCTTTCCCCAAGTCCTCTTAATATTTACAAAGGTTTATAGTTAAAAAGGAGGAGGATTGATTGCTTGGCAAGCTTATGGTAGAAATAAATTTCATGCCGGTCTCGAGTGTTTCACAAAAATACATTTTCGGCCGAGTGTTAAGTGATCCCCCGTGAGGTATGTGAACTTGTATATAAATGGAAGTTTAAAGAGGCATGTTATGCCCAAATAAGTAATTTCTCTTATGAAACGTTCTAAATAAATCATAACGAATAGGATTGTAAATAGTATAAAAATAAAACCCAATAAAGATATTGGATTCCTGACACTCAAGACAAGCCCAAACACTTCTCTTCTACCCATTCCATTTGGGTGTGTAAACCACATAATAAAGAGTTTTGCTTGAGGACAAGCAAAGATTCAAGTGTGGGGGTATTTGATGTGTGTAAATTGCAACATATAAATTACATCAAATAAGGCATAAAACTAACCCTTTTTAGTACTAATGTTGGAAAAAGTGTGCTTTTGTCTTCCTTTTGTATCTTCAGGACCAAATAAGCTTAAATGAACAAAAGGAACAAATATGCAGCAAAAACTAACATAAATACAAAGAAAAGGAATAAACGTGGCATGCCCGACCCCTCGACAGCATCTGTAAGGACCTCCAAAAATTTCCCAAAACGACTCGTAAGTAGACACCCAGACCCCTGAAACCCTAATCCATAACAAAAATCAAGAAATCCAAATTTATGGTCTTCAGGTGGGCCGCGTAAAGGATGACCAAACCCTTACGCGGGCCGCGTCAACTTGAAATTTGACCGGATAAACATTCGGGCCACGTATAACCCATCTGGCAACCCTAACTCGTGACCCAGCAAACCTACGCGTAGACTAGGTGGCTAGGCGGGCCGCGTAAGGGTGAGCCTATGTCTCACGCGGGCCGCGACATCCCCATATTTCACCTATAAATAGCTTTGATCAGGAGCTTTCATTCTGTGTCGAAATCAACTTTCAAAAACGAAAGTATACTGTCCA
Organism: Helianthus tuberosus; assembly: GCA_030545235.1. Classification (NCBI taxonomy): domain Eukaryota; kingdom Viridiplantae; phylum Streptophyta; class Magnoliopsida; order Asterales; family Asteraceae; genus Helianthus; species Helianthus tuberosus. Next base: position 17,028 of record JARYGA010013349.1, on the reverse strand, counting down.
AAAGTTGAAATTACAATTAAATTAGCGAGGCGCTGCTACGATACAGGGTATTAACTCGATCGCTGCTACGATTCAATGTCCGATTGATGTAAAACTATCCGATGGATGTTTAAGTGCTGCCCACATTAGGGCCATACTTTGTCATTAGTCGTGAATTCGGCGGATGTTTAAGTATAGCACTTTGTCATTCATTGTGAGAGTTTTAGTCTCGTGAGTTATCGTAAATGCTGTATTAGTTACTGACCTAGTTCGTGTGCATTGTTATTTAAATTTGGTTACAAGGCTAATCAGTAGGCTAAGCTCTGTCCACTTAAATCTGCAATGTGAGTTATTCTCTTTTATCAAAAGTATTTTACAATACTCCATTTTCAAAAGTTTTAATTACAGGGATTAAGTCGTGGTTATCTTGAATCACTGGCTAGTGGGGTATTGTGCACATTACTAATTTCTCACGGGTTAGGCTAATAAATCCTAACAGTGATAAACGTCACTACTTGGGGAAAGACCCAATAGTGGTATGACCATCGTCACCAGGTGACACGGCGCCAGATAAAAATAAGATAAAAGCCATTGTAATAGCTCTTATGCTGTAATTTATAACCATGTGTCGTTTTATCAAATTTGAATAACTCGCCAGCATTTCCCCGCTGATAAAATATTTTTAAAACATGTTTCAGGCAACCTGCTGTAAATCAAGAAAACGTGCTACGGAGCACTAACCAGCTTGAAGAGGTGGCTCAGTTAAAATAAATAAACATGTTTTATAAATCAGGGAATTTACTTGTGAAATTCCTCTATTGTAATTTACGGGATTTATCCCGAATTAAGAAATAAAATAATCGGGTATTTCAAGTTTTAAAAGATCCTGTTAAAAATCTTCCGCTGTCGCATCTATTAATAAATACCACGGGTTCCTGTCCCGCGGCTCCTGACCGGGTAAAACCGGGGCTGGGGCCGTGATAGGAATAGGTGGTATCAGAGCCACTGATTGAGTAACTGATTTTAGTCTATTAAGTATTCAAATATACTTAATTTTCCTGATTGCCATTTTGTGATTATGTGTTTTATTAACTGACTAATTGTTAGTTACAGTATGGGTAAGCAAAAGCTTTTAGACATCTATCATCAATTAGATAGTGTACCAAAAGATAAGGGATCCTCATCCCAATCAAATTCCTCAAGATACTCAGTAGATACTGAGGAAGGAATATTTGTTCGTAAGGCATAGTATGAGAAACCACTTTCTCCTAATAAAAGAAGTTTGATTATTAGAAAAAGTCAAGAGAAAATAAGGAAGTCGCAACAAAAAGGAATGATGGGTAATAAGGAAACTCAGAAAATAGACAATAACCCACCATGGGAAGATGAGTTAGATGAAAAATGGGCAGATCTCTACATGTTAGCCACTGTAGCAGTAAATTTTAACCTCTAAACTGCCAACACCCCGAACCAGTATTAGCACTCATATTATCCATAAGCCAGAAACTTTAATATTTTAGTTGCACTACAAATAAATATTTTGTTTCAATAAAATGGTTATTAGATATTTGTAATTAATATTAAATTTATGAGTTTCATTCTATGATTATGTGGAAATTCAAATTACAAATAATTAACTTAAAATTTTGTGTGTTTCTTCATAAATGCTAAACAGCATGAATGAATTATCTGAAGCTCTTGAAAATCTCAATCTCTACCCTGTGAAAATAGAAGTTTCCAGAGACTTTACTGGTTACTTGGCCAATGTGGAAGAACCCATGGAATTTCAAGCTCCACCTCTGGAGAAATCAAAGCCAAAGAAAAGAAGAAGATTTGTGGGATGGAGGCGTGTACGCAGAAGAAAACCAGCAACTAGGAAAGTTCCCAAAATAGAAAATCCCATGGATAAAGGAAAGTGGATCGAAATTGGGGAAAATTCTAGGCAGGCAGGAATGGAAATTGGGGAAAGTTCTAGGCAAGCCGAGGAATTGCCATTGCAGGAGGAATTGGATCGCATACTGGCAAACTGTGATATCATTAGACCTATCAATGAAAACCTTTTCCCTTATCCTGTTGAAACCCAACTTCCAGTAAACTTGGAACCAGCCATCTCAGAACCTCTGATCCATACCCAACCTTTAGGAGAAATGGACGAGTGGTGGACCAACGACTGGCAATTTAAAAACCTCCTAAATAATCCTTATACCTTTTCCCCTCAATTCGACCCAGAACATGCACCAAACCCACCAATGAGTAATGAGAATTTGGCAGAACTCCGCCATTTTGGCGAGGAGTTGATAGATGCAGGGAATAGGATTCGGGAGGTGGGAGAACAAATCTCCTGGAAATACGACGAGAGGGAACGTCGCTTCTGAAATGCCAGTTAACAGGAAATAGTGTGGTTGTGAAGCTGTGGTTGTATAATAATATAATAATCAAAATAAAACGTGTAAAATAAAACAATAAAACTTGTGTAAAATAATCAGTTTGTACGGATGCCTAATATATATAAAATATCGAACGTTGAAATATCAACAAATTTTGACTATACGTGTTAACATGATTATGTGCGATTGTTTGTTATATTTGGTTGTTTCTTAATTGCTACTAATCACTTATATAAATTAATTACCAGATGGCACATGCTGGTAATGAACCCGATAATGAAGTTAATCAATCTGAGCATATCAATGAAGATCAATTTCTGAATAGGCAAGATATCGAGAATATCGTTGCTCAAGGAATAGCCAATGCTATTCCAGCAATACTTGTTGCTGCTCGAAATCCCGTTGAACCTCAACAAATTATCCCTAGCAAACGCACACACGGTGGTAATTTCAGTAATAGTGTAAACGGAGGCGCCAACCATACTAATAACAACAACGATGGGATGCAAGCTCCACTCCTTAAGAGAATGAAAGCTGCAACACCTGGTTGCACTTACAAGGAGTTTCTTGCCTGTAAACCAGCTGAGTTTGCAGGTAACGAAGGGGTGATTGCTGCACTGCGTTGGTTAGAGAAAACCGAGGCAGTGATTACAATAAGTAAATGTGCCGAGGAAGACAAGGTCATGTATGCGTCACATCTTTTCAAAGAAGGGGCACTAGAATGGTGGAATATGGTACTTCAAGCCAAAGGAAGAAATGTGGCCTATGCCATGAGTTGGGAAGAATTTAAACAGCTGATGGAAAGAAAATTCTGTCCCGAGTATGAAAAGGAACAAATGGCAAATAAGTTCCTGAACCATCGGATGGTGGATGTAGACTGTCGAGGGTATACTTCGACATTCTTCGAATATGCGAGAGTAGTACCAACCCTGGCTTCGCCAAAACCGATGCTTATTTCCCGCTATATTTGGGGATTGATTGGCGAAATTCGAGATATCGTCAAAGCTGCGAGACCACGCACTATTGATGATGCTGTGGAATTAGCCAACACCCTAACTGACGGGCTGATACGCACAAGAGAAGAAACCCGGAAGAAGGAAGTAGCCCAAAAGATTACCCAGGGATTTCGTATGGGTAACAGAAGCAATTTCAGGAGAAAGGGAACTGGACAATCTTCCACTGTTCCATTTTGTAATGCCTGCAAAAGAAATCATTTTGGACGATGCAAAGGGTATTGCAATTTTTGCAAAATTCTGGGGCATCAAGAAGAAGATTGCAGGAAGAAGAAAGCAACAGTCTGCTACAACTGCGGAGAAGCTGGACATTTCAGGCCAGATTGCCCAAAATTAGCCAAACCAGCTGATAACAAAGCCAAACCTGCAGAAGGAGCTACCAAGAAGAACGTAAGAGCCTTCCAGTTGACTACTCAGGAAGCAGAATTAATTCCGGACGTGATAGCTGGTATGTTCTTAGTTCACAACGTCTATGCCAAAGTATTATTTGACTCTGGTGCAAACCAAAGTTTTATAAATACTTCATTCTGTCAAGCTCTTCACTTACCCTTAACCAACCTTAGGCAGATTTTTACAGTCGAAACAGCAGATGGGAATTCTGTCAACATAGATAAGGTTTTGCAAAATATAAAGATAGAACTCTTAGGTTATAAATTTTCTGCAAACCTATTACCTATGGATTTAGCAGGATTCGACATTGTATTAGGAATGGATTGGTTGGTAACCAATCATGCTCGAATTCTTTGTGATAAGAATTCCATAGAAATTCATACACCCACAGGAGAATTAGTGGTGATTACAGGAGATCAGCCACGAAAGCCGCTGAAATTCATTTCAATAATGAAGTTGGCCAGTTATTCAAGAAAACAAGAAGTGGTGTATATGATTTCAGTAATCATTAACACGAAAAATAAGGAACTTAAAGAAATTCCTGTAGTATCAGAATACCCGGATATCTGTCCAGAAGAACTACCTGGATTACCACCCAACAGGGAAGTTGAATTTAGAATTCATCTAATTCTTGGAACTACACCGATAGCCAAGGCACCTTATCGGTTAGCACCCACTGAAATGTTAGAATTGAAAAAGCAATTAGATGAATTATTAAGTAAAGGATTCATACAACCTAGTCCATCCCCGTGGGGAGCTCCAGTGTTGTTTGTAAAGAAGAAAGATGGGTCAATGAGAATGTGTATCGATTATAGGGAATTAAATAAGGTTACAATTAACAATCGATATCCATTACCTAGGATTGATGATCTATTTGATCAATTTCAAGGAGCTAGATACTTTTCTAAGATAGATTTACGCTCTGGATATCATTAATTGAAGGTACAAGAAGAAGATATACCTAAAACTGCTTTCAGAACTAGGTATGGTCATTACAAGTTTACAGTCATGCCCTTTGGGTTAACAAATGCTCCTGCAGCATTTATGGACATGATGAATAGAATCTGTAAACCGTACTTGGATAAATTTGTAATTGTCTTTATCGACGATATACTTATTTATTCCAAAAGCTAGGAAGAGCACTGTCAGCACTTGCATGCACTCTTAACTTTGTTAAGAAGGGAGAAGCTTTATGCCAAATTCTCGAAGTGTGAATTTTGGCTGCAAGAAGTGCAATTTTTAGGTCACATGGTGAATCATGAAGGAATTCATGTAGATCCCTCTAAGATAGAAGCGATCACCAAATGGAAAGTTGTGACAACCGTCACTTTTCCGTACATTCCGTACACGAAATGAACAGTAATTTGTGCTTAAATGACTGTGCATGATCTGGTTTACCAGACAAATAAATTTTTGAATTCCATACAAGTGAATTCATGCATGATATATGCTACAAGAGTTACGTTATGATAGCGTTGCGTCAAAAATATTAGTAAACTCACCGGTAGGACACAATGTGTCAACAGAACTGCAGAAAGCAGTCAGACAATAAAAATTGAGGCCTAGGTGTAGGTCCGACAACAAAAGTACATTAAAACCCAAGAGTACATATAAGGGTTTAATTTATAGACATTGCGAAAGCAAAAATAAGCACTAAAAAGCACCCGAAACGCACTTTAAGTGCAGAATTTATATAATTCAGCAATAAATCAGCATTTAAACATATGAATATTATGCAGAAATGTCGTTTTATTATCCAGAATATTTCCCTAAGTGTTGGGAATTGGAAAGGGTACTTAAAAGACACTAAAAAGTGTGATTTAGCACTTTAACGAACCGGTGTCTAACCGCACAACCGGATATTACCCGGAACACCAAAATAATGCTAGAAGCATTGTTTTTATTTTTCTAAGCTAGTTAGGGTCCCCGAATACCCTAACACACTATACATTAAATAATACTCTTAACACTAGATTTATTATACTTGAAAGCTAACTAGAGTTTGTAAATACCAATTGGAATCAAACTAACAACCCCCCCCCCCCCCCCCATGATCGGTTAGGAAACATGGCCCCCACCATGAGATTATCTTTCATTTAAAAATGGGATCTTGTCTTCTCTTTATTAAGCATATTACCCAAAGGAAAACATGGAAGGATGGATTATAAGAATAACCACAAGCACATGAGTTCATTACCTTCAACACCATTTCTTCTCTTTTCTTTCTTCTTGCTTGCGGCCGAACCCAACACCCACCTCCACCATCACTTTCATCCATTGATTCCCCATTCCAAGATCACTTAAAGGTGCAAGAAGGTGCCTAACGAGGTGTAGAGCTTTCGGAAGTTGAAGAACCTCAACCGTTTGCTTTTATCCACCTTGTTTACGTCTTGATTCTTCCCTAGCCTCGAGCTAGTAGTAAGTGACTCTAAACACCTTCTTGATCTTGTCTAGAGTGGTTAATAAGAGATTTGTCGGTTGAAAATCATGAACATACTAAATCACCAACTAAAAGTCTATTAAAGTGATGAATATGATGGTTAATAGTTGGATAATTGTGTAAAACTTGTTAAACTTGTTTTGTGATGATTATTTTGTGTTGTTTAATGCTAGTAGTAGTTCAGATCGTCATCTAACCCGGCTAGGTTATGTTCTTAGAACATGAGCTAGTGTATGTTAAAGAATAAAAAGGACTAGATGATGAACACTACTACTATTAAACATGAACTTGGGTAAAAACAATTTATCTTATGAAATGGAGTTCAAAACTAGTAGATCTAAAGATCTACAAGTGGTATTTTCGAAAGACCAACTGTAAGACAAAACCATGTTTTAAAACCGGATCTTTCATAAAGTAGAGGTGTTTTTACGAACAAACAAGTGTGTGGACACTTGTGTAACAAAAGTTTTAACAAAGAAATAATTTTTGTAAAAACCGACTAGAAGTTGTGAAACTTCATATTCTTTAAAAATAAAGTTTTTAAGAAATTGAACTTATTTTTAAAGATAACAAGACTTACTAAATGTGCTAGTAAATTACTACACATTTTTGTAAATATTCAAGTTCATGAAAGGGAGAAATTAGCGATTATTGTTGATGATTATTGTTGATAATGGTTATTGATGATTGTTGACAATTTAAAAGAAAATAAACACATGTTTTGAAAACATGGGAAACCTCCATTTTTAGGGGAAACTCTGTCAAATTTTTTATAAATTTTGACACTTAGAAAAATATAAGTTTTTGAGAAACTTATTCCCTAAAAATGTATTTAAAAGTATTACCAAGGTTTCCCTAATTTTTGGTGATAAGAAATGAGGATTTCTTCAAGAATAAAAATGGATATAAGTATGTATATTTTTTAGAGAAAAATATATATTATTTTATCACCAACTTTTGTGCTAAGTGTATATAGTATGTGTTATACGTGCTAGTGTATTAAGACTTAAAAATACACTAAATACTCATGAGGGGTATAAACATAAAAATACACATACAACATACAAGATACATAATTCGGGTGCAAAGTGCAAAACACGAGATACTTATATTAATTTTTGAGAAAATAATATAAGTAAGACACTTAGTTAAAAATATAAGTTATTTTTAACACAAGAATACGTACACAAGAGATAGTGACTGTACTTGTGCGATACGAGTCTAGTGACTAACGTTAAGAAAGCACGTATAGGTCACGACGCTAGATAAGCAAATCCGGTGAAGTTTACGACGCAGGAACGCAAAGTTGTGAGTTCATGCTCCCCCTTTTCTCTTAACTGTTTTCAGTTTTATAACTTCGGGGGTGAAATACATGTTACAAATATTATAATTTTTACAAAGGGTAAAAATACAAGAAGCACTCTTGGTGAGAACGAGAACCGAGTGCAATATGATTTGAGAATACGAGAAGCACTCGTGGTGAGTGCAATATGATGAGCTTTAAGAAAAGCCTAGAAAATACTAGATCATGTGAGCTTAAACTAGATATTGAGATGCCATTAATACTTAATTAGGGACGAGGGTTAGATCTAACGGGTACGGCCGAGCCCCACTCAAGGTCCTTATGTGACCTCTTGAGTGCTTCGGTGTCCCAGTCGAGGGAAATCGACACAGTCGAGGTTAATCGACACAGTCGAGGGCAATCGACACAGTCAAGGGAAATCGACACAGTCAAGGGAAATTGACACAGTCGAGGTTAATCGACACAGTCGAGGGTAATCGACACAGTAAAGGAGCCAACACTAATGCTCCATATGCTCACATGCCTTAAAGGAGCCAACACTAATGCTCCATATGTCCTCACATGCCTTAATGTCCTTGTATAAACAATCATTTAAAACGTGGGGTACACAAGAAAACTTGAATGATACTTGAGTACGTGGGGTACTCAAGAAAACGGGAATTATACTTGAGTACGTGGGGTACTCAAGAAAGACTTGAATTATACATGACAAATACTATGTTTTCATACAAAGTATAAAAACGTGAAATACAAAAACGCATGAACTCGCTAAACTTTATGTTGATGTTTTCCAAAATTACATGTATTTCAGGTGACAGGATGGATCTTGGGCGCAAGTGTCGTAACTAGAAGTAGACTACAAGTTTAGATGTCATCCACTTTTGTTAAATTGTAACCTTGTCAAAGGTCGTGTTTTGAAAACTTAAATAACAAGTGTTTGTAATACTCAAATTTTCATGAATGGATGAACATCGTTTTGATCATGCAGTTGTTTATTATGATTGAATGCAATGATAACAAGCTAGTCACACATCATACGCTTCCACAAAAGACAGGGTGTGACAGTTTGGTATCAGAGCTTCGATTGTAGTGAACTAGGATTCTTTCTCGAGTCTAGACTACAATCACTAGAGTTCTCTCACGAAAACATTTTACATAAAGGTTTTCATTGCATTCACGAAAGCGCCAAGATCCACAAGTCAGACACTTTTCAAAAAGTGACAAGGCAAGGACATTAGTGAGGAATACCTTTAAAATAAGGTTCCAAACAAAGCATAGTCTACACGAGTTAGACTTGCCAAAAACAAAATGACCCCCCAAAAACGAGAGTTATACGTGATATAATGCATTAAATTTCTTGATTATGCTAAGTAGCATATATGTTATTGATATACATACATACAAATAAGTGTACGGAATGATTATTGACGTGAATGAGATACTTTCGACTCCGACTCCTATTACTGTACGTGACTCGCACGATGAAGCTACCGACCTCGCGTCCTTTGCAAAGCTCATGGCTGGGAGTGATTACCAAACAAGATGCTGAGCTTGCTTCCGTAGGAGATGGCTGCTCTTCCCTCTCGATCGTGAAGGTGCCTAACTACGGTGATGATGACGAGGCAGAGGCGGCAACCTTGAACGAATTCTCAATCAACGGGACGAGATCCCTGCGGCTTATATGAAGCAAGATTGACGATATGCTTAACCAGAAAAGGGAGATGAAGTATTCATCTCGAAGGTGCCCCTCCAACTACTAGGAATTCTCTCTATTCCCATTCCATCTAATCATCGTGCCTATACGCGCGTAACGATAACGAATGTTAGCGTGTGGACCATCGCAAAGGTCCTTTCCATGACAAGAGGTATAAGGACAGTAGTGTCCCCTCTTTGATTGATCATCTGCTTGGACGAGAGAAAATTTGGGTAACTGTGCAAGACAATTTATTATTACGGGGGCCCACGTAATAACGACTTGTAGTGCACAGAAATCCTGGTGGACTCTGCGGGTCAAGCTAATGAAAACCATACAAAATTTATCTATAGGTGTCCTCACCTTCATCTGGTAGAACAACACATAGATCAGTGCTTTAGCACGTTAGAAAGTAGGAAGCCTGTCTTAGCCTACTTCGTGACTGACACTTCTACCTGCATACGAGACGTTTGAGAAAACGATATTTAAGCAAGAGAGGTGGAATGACATTCAGGAAGAATCAGTGACGATACACTCCCTATCACCTCTACACAAACAACCCCATCAAAGGGGAAATATACGCACCAGTAAAGCTAAAGACCTAAGGAAACCAATGTAGCAGGAAACAACTAAAACTTGAATGACCAAGGCGATGTAGCCTCGAGTTCATTTCAAACAATAAGCCAAGTTGGCAAGCCTATGTGAAGGCTCAATAACTGTTTCCTCGCTTATACACTGATTATATATACGTGTGAAATTGGGTGGCTTATGGTGCTATGTATATCATAGACAATTGAAATGTTGTCTAACCTACTTCATACCATTTTGGCAAAAGAGAATGCCGCCCAGGCGAGACACAAACACCAGTACGTTGCCAAGGACAGAAGCCGAGCTGCAAGAACGCATCTCACATGCAATTGCGCGACATGAAGCCCTCCGCTCTAAGCACAGCGATGGCACTACTGAAAATAACCCTCCAACTGGCTGCACCTATAAACAATTCCTGGACTGCCAGCCATTGAAATTTGATGGCACAGGAGGTGCCGTTGCATTTGTTCGTTGGGCAGAAAAGACTGACTCCATTCTAAGAATGAGTAACTGTTCGCCCCGACAGAGTGTTACTTATATCTAAGGGTTATTCGTAGATGGCGCACTCTCCTGGTGGAACCTTCAGGTTCAAACCCTTGGTGCGGATGCTGCTTATGCACTAAGCTGGGGCGAGCTCAAGGAATTGATGGAAAAGAAATACTGTTCTAGGGCTGAAATCCAGAAGTTTGAGGTGGAGTTCTGGAACTTGAAAATGGACGGACCGAAGATCCCTGAATATGTCCAGGGATTTCACGACTTGTCTAGGGTCGTCCCCTACTTAGTCAAACCAGAATTTAAAAGGGTTGAACAATTCATTTGGGGACTTGCACCTCAGATCAGGAGCATGGTTACTACCTCAAAGCCCTCAACCATTGCAGAGGCTATCGATATGAGTGTCACTCTTACTGAAGAAGCTCTACGTGCGGGAAAATTTTCGGAATCTGAGGATAACAAGAAAGAGACTCATGTGGAGTCATCAGGCAATAAGAAAAGGAAGTCTTCGAACCTAAAGGTGGGCACACGAGTCAACTATGGAAGCTCTAAAGCAAACAAAAGAAAGAAGGTGAAACCACCGCATGACAGAAAAACTGATGGAGCCACTAATAAGGCTGGTGGTAAAATATACTCGGGGACTAAGCCGAAGTGCGGCGAATGCAATTTTCACCATGAAGGTCGATGTCTGAGGCCTAAGTGTGGAAAGTGTGGAAAAGAAGGGCACAGCAAGGATGCCTGTTGGGCGAAGGACCTAGATGGAAGAAATAAAAGAATACCAGGTTGCTACAAATGTGGTGAAGCAGGGCACTTTAGGAAAGATTTCCCTAGGAAGAAGCAAGCAAGGAAGGGTTTTCACGATCGAAACTCGTGAAGCACGCCAGGATCCAGATGCGGTTACGGGTACGTCCCCTATTAACCAACCCTGTGCATCTACTTTTAATTAATATTGGCATCAACTTTTACCTTGCATGCTTAGAACTTAAGAAACTGCATGGCCTAGTTTCAAATAAATTAGACGTTCCGTATTCTTTAGAAATGGGCATATAGAAGGCTAGTTAAAAACAGTCGAAGCAATTAAGGATTGCATTTAGGGACTTAGAAGGTCGGAACCTTCTGTTACCATTGACTTGCGAAGTCATAATATGATAGTCAGCATGGATTGGATATCCAAGTATAGAGCCTGAGAACATCCCCGTTATGGAAGAAGTTCCAGTAGCCTTTTCTGAAGACTTGCCAGGAATACCTCTACAGCGCCAAGAGGAGCTTGGGATAACCCTCGTGCCAGGAGCGGTACTAGTGCTGAATGACGCCTTACCGACTAGCTTCGTCTGCAAAGCATGAGCCTCCGAGATAACTGCCAGAGCTGCTAGACAGAGGGAAATTAAAGACATGACATCCTTAGTTAAGGAGACAAGGAGAAAGTTGGTAGTCTCCACTTTACATAAACTCTAGAAAATTGAGAATCAGCATCCTTTGCCAAGGACTGATGACACAAATGAGCCAATCGTAAGGTTCCAGTTACCACTCAAAGATCAACTTTAGGACAAGATGTCCTCCACTGTGAATACAAGAGGAAATATCCCTAAAACGACCTTTAGGACTCGCTTCGAGCATTATGAGTTCCTTGTCGTACCATTTGGCTTAACACATGCATCGACAATATTCATGGACCTCATGAATCGAACATGTAAGCCATGCCCGGATGGATTACGATCATACTTATTGGCTACATGCTTATATGGCCAACGACCAAGGAAGGTCGTAAACAACAGCTGCAATTTACCCTGCAACTCTTAGAGAAAGCACAATTATGTGCAAGATGACAAAAAGCGGATTTCAAATTCGTAAGGAGAGAACCATAACCAAGAACGAAATTCATGCCAACCCTGCAACCAAGAGCTAAGGATCTAGAGTGGCAATTATGTGACATCTCTCGACAAAGCCTCGATTGTACGTCGATGCAACGAGACCACAACATTGCGTACGAGGCACATTGATTAAGGAATCATAAGAGAAGACCTTGAGATAGATACAGTGATTGCGCGCCACAACTGGACGTCATTACCTGAAAGAAAACGCTGCACGATCTTTACTGATCACAAGGGTTGCAGCACACCGATGATCGTAAGAACTCAAATATGAACTGAGCTGCTGAACAATGCACACTGTATGAACACAATACGTGCTTGTGTGATAAACTTTGATGAAAAGTCGGAACACTCACTTGCCATTAGTGGAGTTTTTCCTACAACGATATCTATCACACCGCCGTCTAAACCACTTCGTGTAAAGCTTTAGACGGAACATAATGAGTAGGTTCCCGTCATGTTGAACGGAGACCAGAAATAAACAATCAACTGGCCCGAGATGGCCCAGGAAAAACTAGAGGCAAGATCCTTCAGATATGTGATCATATCAGGACAGCCCGCAGAATACAGAAAGATAGCACCGATGAGCGGCATAAGTCGAAAGAATTTGAGACAAGATATATGGCTTTGATGAGAGCCTCGCCTAGAGAAGGCGTAGTGTGATTTGGAAAACGAAAAGGTAGAATCCCCGGTGTAGGGATCAGAACCATTGCTCACAAGATGAAGCTCCCAGAAAAAGATCAGTAGTGATCCCGACACATTCATGTGTTTAGTCTGTAGAGGAGTCTGACTTAAGGAACAGTCGTTGTTCCCACAAATAAGATTCACATCAATGACAAACGACAAGAATTACTATAGAAACCTGTCGAGGTTTTGGACCTAGAGTCCGTGATACTATAGAAACCTGCTGAGGTTATGGACCAAGAGTCCACAAGATACAGAAAAAGTCATGATCGACTTACTTGAGTACGATAGAATTCATGACATGGCCCAGAGATTTCATGGGAACATAAAGACAAATCATGAATCTAAGTGACCATATTGGTTTCACAACTCCCATGCGACCGATGGCATCACTTGAATTTCGGGACGAAATTCTTTTAACGGGGGGAGACTGTGACAACCGTCACTTTTCCGTACGTTCCGTACACGAAATGAACAGTAATTTGTGCTTAAATGACTGTGCATGATCTGGTTTACCAGACAAATAAATTTCTGAATTCCATACAAGTGAATTCATGCATGATATATGCTACAAGAGTTACGTTATGATAGCGTTGCGTCAAAAATATTAGTAAACTCACCGGTAGGACACAATGTGTCAACAGAACTGCAGAAAGCAGTCAGACAATAAAAATTGAGGCCTAGGTGTAGGTCCGACGACAAAAGTACATTAAAACCCAAGAGTACATATAAGGGTTTAATTTATAGACATTGCGAAAGCAAAAATAAGCACTAAAAAGCACCCGAAACGCACTTTAAGTGCAGAATTTATATAATTAAGCAATAAATCAGCATTTAAACATATGAATATTATGCAGAAATGTCGTTTTATTATCCAGAATATTTCCCTAAGTGTTGGGAATTGGAAAGGGTACAAGAAGGGTACTTAAAAGACACTAAAAAGTGTGATTTAGCACTTTAACGAACCGGTGTCTAACCGCACAACCGGATATTACCCGGAACACCAAAATAATGCTAGAAGCATTGTTTTTATTTTTCTAAGCTAGTTAGGGTCCCCGAATACCCTAACACACTATACATTAAATAATACTCTTAACACTAGATTTATTATACTTGAAAGCTAACTAGAGTTTGTAAATACCAATTGGAATCAAACTAACAACCCCCCCCCCCCCATGATCGGTTAGGAAACATGGCCCCCACCATGAGATTATCTTTCATTTAAAAATGGGATCTTGTCTTCTCTTTATTAAGCATATTACCCAAAGGAAAACATGGAAGGATGGATTATAAGAATAACCACAAGCACATGAGTTCATTACCTTCAACACCATTTCTTCTCTTTTCTTTCTTCTTGCTTGCGGCCGAACCCAACACCCACCTCCACCATCACTTTCATCCATTGATTCCCCATTCCAAGATCACTTAAAGGTGCAAGAAGGTGCCTAACGAGGTGTAGAGCTTTCGGAAGTTGAAGAACCTCAACCGTTTGCTTTTATCCACCTTGTTTACGTCTTGATTCTTCCCTAGCCTCGAGCTAGTAGTAAGTGACTCTAAACACCTTCTTGATCTTGTCTAGAGTGGTTAATAAGAGATTTGTCGGTTGAAAATCATGAACATACTAAATCACCAACTAAAAGTCTATTAAAGTGATGAATATGATGGTTAATAGTTGGATAATTGTGTAAAACTTGTTAAACTTGTTTTGTGATGATTATTTTGTGTTGTTTAATGCTAGTAGTAGTTCAGATCGTCATCTAACCCGGCTAGGTTATGTTCTTAGAACATGAGCTAGTGTATGTTAAAGAATAAAAAGGACTAGATGATGAACACTACTACTATTAAACATGAACTTGGGTAAAAACAATTTATCTTATGAAATGGAGTTCAAAACTAGTAGATCTAAAGATCTACAAGTGGTATTTTCGAAAGACCAACTGTAAGACAAAACCATGTTTTAAAACCGGATCTTTCATAAAGTAGAGGTGTTTTTACGAACAAACAAGTGTGTGGACACTTGTGTAACAAAAGTTTTAACAAAGAAATAATTTTTGTAAAAACCGACTAGAAGTTGTGAAACTTCATATTCTTTAAAAATAAAGTTTTTAAGAAATTGAACTTATTTTTAAAGATAACAAGACTTACTAAATGTGCTAGTAAATTACTACACATTTTTGTAAATATTCAAGTTCATGAAAGGGAGAAATTAGCGATTATTGTTGATGATTATTGTTGATAATGGTTATTGATGATTGTTGACAATTTAAAAGAAAATAAACACATGTTTTGAAAACATGGGAAACCTCCATTTTTAGGGGAAACTCTGTCAAAATTTTTATAAATTTTGACACTTAGAAAAATATAAATTTTTGAGAAACTTATTCCCTAAAAATGTATTTAAAAGTATTACCAAGGTTTCCCTAATTTTTGGTGATAAGAAATGAGGATTTCTTCAAGAATAAAAATGGATATAAGTATGTATATTTTTGAGAGAAAAATATATATTATTTTATCACCAACTTTTGTGCTAAGTGTATATAGTATGTGTTATACGTGCTAGTGTATTAAGACTTAAAAATACACTAAATACTCATGAGGGGTATAAACATAAAAATACACATACAACATACAAGATACATAATTCGGGTGCAAAGTGCAAAACACGAGATACTTATAATAATTTTTGAGAAAATAATATAAGTAAGACACTTAGTTAAAAATATAAGTTATTTTTAACACAAGAATACGTACACAAGAGATAGTGACTGTACTTGTGCGATACGAGTCTAGTGACTAACGTTAAGAAAGCACGTATAGGTCACGACGCTAGATAAGCAAATCCGGTGAAGTTTACGACGCAGGAACGCAAAGTTGTGAGTTCATGCTCCCCCTTTTCTCTTAACTGTTTTCAGTTTTATAACTTCGGGGGTGAAATACATGTTACAAATATTATAATTTTTACAAAGGGTAAAAATACAAGAAGCACTCTTGGTGAGAACGAGAACCGAGTGCAATATGATTTGAGAATACGAGAAGCACTCGTGGTGAGTGCAATATGATGAGCTTTAAGAAAAGCCTAGAAAATACTAGATCATGTGAGCTTAAACTAGATATTGAGATGCCATTAATACTTAATTAGGGACGAGGGTTAGATCTAACGGGTACGACCGAGCCCCACTCAAGGTCCTTATGTGACCTCTTGAGTGCTTCGGTGTCCCAGTCGAGGGAAATCGACACAGTCGAGGTTAATCGACACAGTCGAGGGCAATCGACACAGTCAAGGGAAATCGACACAGTCAAGGGAAATCGACACAGTCGAGGTTAATCGACACAGTCGAGGGTAATCGACACAGTAAAGGAGCCAACACTAATGCTCCATATGCTCACATGCCTTAAAGGAGCCAACACTAATGCTCCATATGTCGTCACATGCCTTAATGTCCTTGTATAAACAATCATTTAAAACGTGGGGTACACAAGAAAACTTGAATGATACTTGAGTACGTGGGGTACTCAAGAAAACGGGAATTATACTTGAGTACGTGGGGTACTCAAGAAAGACTTGAATTATACATGACAAATACTATGTTTTCATACAAAGTATAAAAACGTGAAATACAAAAACGCATGAACTCGCTAAACTTTATGTTGATGTTTTCCAAAATTACATGTATTTCAGGTGACAGGATGGATCTTGGGCGCAAGTGTCGTAACTAGAAGTAGACTACAAGTTTAGATGTCATCCACTTTTGTTAAATTGTAACCTTGTCAAAGGTCGTGTTTTGAAAACTTAAATAACAAGTGTTTGTAATACTCAAATTTTCATGAATGGATGAACATCGTTTTGATCATGCAGTTGTTTATTACGATTGAATGCAATGATAACAAGCTAGTCACACATCATACGCTTCCACAAAAGACAGGGTGTGACAGTTTGGTATCAGAGCTTCGATTGTAGTGAACTAGGATTCTTTCTCGAGTCTAGACTACAATCACTAGAGTTCTCTCACGAAAACATTTTACAAAAAGGTTTTCATTGCATTCACGAAAGCGCCAAGATCCACAAGTCAGACACTTTTCAAAAAGTGACAAGGCAAGGACATTAGTGAGGAATACCTTTAAAATAAGGTGCCAAACAAAGCATAGTCTACACGAGTTAGACTTGCCAAAAACAAAATGACCCCCCAA
>JARYGA010013348.1:0-66998 GCA_030545235.1 Helianthus tuberosus | reverse complement strand
ATAAATCCTTTGCTTAATAATTCATCTAGTTGCTTTTTCAGTTCTAACATTTCGGTGGGTGCTAACCGATAAGGTGCCTTAGCTATCGGTGTAGTTCCAGGAATTAGATGAATTCTAAATTCTACTTCCCTATCTGGCGGTAATCCAGGTAGTTCTTCGGGAAATACATCTGGGTATTCTGACACTACTGGGATTTCCTTAAGTTCTTTGCTTTTAGTGTTAATGATCACCGAAATCATATACACTATTCCTTGTTTTCGTTTATAACTAGCAACTTTCATTACTGAAATGAACTTCATTGGCTTACGTGGCTTATCTCCTGTAACCACAATTATTTCTCCTGCGGGTGTATAAATTTCTATGGAATTCTTATCACAGAGGATTCGAGCTTGGTTGGCTACTAACCAATCCATTCCTAACACGACATCGAATCCAGCTATATTCATAGGTAGAAGGTTTGCAGAAAATTTATGGCCTGAGAGTTCTATTTTTCCTTTCTACAAAACCTTATCTATGTTAACAGAATTTCCATCGGCCGTTTCTACCGTATAAATCTGCTTAAGTTTGGTTAAAGGTTGCTTAAGAGCTCGACAAAATGAAGTATTTATAAAACTTTGGTTTGCACCAGAGTCAAATAATACTTTTGCGTAAACGTCATGTACAAGAAACGTACCAGCTATCACATCAGGAATCAGATCTGCTTCTTGTGTTGTCAGCTGGAAGGCTCTTGCATTCTTCTTATTAGTTCCTTCAGCAGGTTTGGCCTTATTATCAGCTGACTTGACTAGTTTAGGGCATTCTGGTCTGAAATGCCCTGTTTCTCCGCAATTGAAGCAAATCATGGATTTCTTCCTGCAATTCTCCTCTTGGTGGCCCGGTTTCTTGCAGAAATTGCAATTTTCCTTACATTTTCCAAAATGTTTCTTTTTGCAATTCCCGCAAAATGGCGGTATGGAGGGTTGCCCGGTTCCCTTTCTCTTGAAATTACTATTATTACCCATACGAAATCCTTGGGTAATCTTTTGGGCCAATTCATTTTTACTGTTTTCTTCTCTTGTACGTACCAGCCCGTCGGTTAAGGTATTTTCCAATTCAACCGCATCGTCAATTGTGCAGGGTCTCGCAGCTTTGACGATATCACGAATCTCGCTAATTAAACCCTAAATATAGCGAGAAATAAGTATCGGTTCTGGTGAAGCCAGAGTTGGTACAACTCTAGCATACTCGAAGAATGTCGAAGTATACCCTCGACAGTCAATATCCACCATCCGGTGGTTCAGGAATTTATTCGTCATTTGTTCCTTTTCATAGTCGGGACATAATTTTCTTTCTACCAATCTCTTAAATTCCTCCCAACTTAAGGCATAAGCCACGTCACTTCCTTTGGCTTGCAGCACCGTGTTCCACCATTCTAACGCCTCTTCTTTAAAAAGGTGGGATTCATACATGACCTTGTCTTCCTCGGCACATTTACTTATTTTAATTACTGCTTCGGTTTTCTCCAACCATCCCAGTGCGGCATTTGCTCCTTCATTGCCTACAAATTCGACCGGTTTACAGGTGTTAGTGCACTATGTCTATTGACTTCGTCTTGTTTCATGAAATAGTATGTTGAATGTAATTTAGCTTGAAAGTGGTGATTTTCCTTGAAAATGTTACTTGACAGTTTCAAGCTAAATCTAATAGTGAAGGTTTCCCTTGAACTGAACACATGTTCATTTCAAGCTAAATCTAAGGTTTCCCTTGAAATGGTCATGACATTTTCAAGCTAAACCTCAACACTATAAATAGAGTTCAAGCTAAATCATTTTAAGACTTTTGCACATTTGAGATTTGAAGAGCTCTAGTTCTAGAGAGAGAAACTAGAGAGAGAAAGTCTCTAAGTGATTCAAGGTTCTTTGTACGTTTCAGATTTATCAATGGAATCACGTTTATATTACGTCTTGTGTGTTTCGGTCGCGTTCGTGTACGGATTCCGCACGTTTCACGTTCGTTTAGCAATCGTTTCGGAGTCAAACCGGTCCTAACAAGTGGTATCAGAGCAGGAGCTCGATTGCGTTGATCAAACAACAAGATTCGTACCAGATTACAGTGTTTTCAGATCTGAATTGCATCATTTCTTCATCATCTACTTATTCTTTCACATTTTCTACGGTTTTTGGACAAATTGAACGGGATTTTATGGTCCGAATCAGCTGATATTTTAGTATGATGTGCGAAAATAGTTGATATACAATCCTACCAAGTTTCAGATTCAAATTCCTTGTCGTTTAGGAGATTTTCGAGTTTTTGTGTCCGAATCCGTAACTTTCAGCAAGATTTCGCTTGAAATTCAAGCGAAACCCTATCAGCTAGATTTCGCTTGAGTATTATGATAGATTTCGCTTGAGTATTATGATTGGGATTTCGTTTGAACAGAACAGTGTTTGATTTCGCTTCAAATCATCAGTTTGGGATTTCGCTTGAAGTCATAATAGTTGATTTCGCTTCAACTAATGTACTCGGGATTTCGCTTGAAAGTCTGTTTAATCTAGATTTCGCTTGAAAGTTGGTTAAGTCTAGATTTCGCTTCAAAACTGGTTACTTGGGATTTCGCTTGAAAGACTGTTAACAGTTGATTTCGCTTCAAGTCTGTCAACAGTTGATTTCGCTTCAAGTGATCAATAGTGATTTCGCTTCAACTGTTCAACAAGTGTTTTCGATTGAATTTTTTATTTCGCTTGAAAAGTGAAATTTCGTGTCGGGATTATTTCACGTCAACTAAGTATCAGTCTGTTTCAGAATATTTGATATTGTGTATACTGATTGTGTTTGTTTGTTTGTCTTTTCAAGGTTTACATCATGGCTGAAAACAAAGAAGAAAATATTGTTGTTGAGGTTAAAGAGAAAACTCGAGAAGAGATCTTGAGTGAGAAGACCTACAGAGAAAGAAACGTGGTCTACAACAGAATGGATGACATGCAAGAGGAGTATGAGATGGCTGTCGGTAGCAAAAGATGGGATAAAAAGAGAGAATGTTATTATAACAGAGAAGGAGAACCGGTTGTTCCCAAGAAAGACATAATCTTCGATGATGTTCTTCTCAAAGTCCCGTTGAGAGCTGAATATTATAGAAATGTGATGAAAGATGACACATACGTTAAGAGGTATGAAAAAGAGATCAGATATGCCATGTTATCGTGTCTGAGAAAAAGGGATGAGGAGAGGATGAAGAAGAATGTTGAAGAAATGGTGAACAATCTGAAGAAAGATGCTGAAGAGGTTAAAACAGAAACTGTTGAAGTTGAAGCTGTGAAGGAAATAAAAAATGAAGAAGTTGAGAAAGCTGTTACTGAAGAACAGCAGATTGAAGAAGAGGTGAAGAAAGAAGAAAAGAATGAGAATGAGGAAGCTGATAATGTTGGTGATGCTGGTGATGAAGTTAGTGTTGAAAAGAAGCAAGATGATGCTGATCTGATGAAGACAAAAGCTGCTGAAAACACCGAAGTGCCAATCACTGTGGTAAATTCTGATTCTGAAAAATTGAAACTGATTGATCAGTGCAAGAAATGCATGGAACTGTGCAGAGCTTGTACTGAAAAAGATGAGCAATTTAAAACAAGAGATCTTGAGTTCACAAAAATTGAAAAGATTTTCAAAGAAAAATGCAAAGAAATGCTAGAAAAAGAAAAAGTTTTTAAAGAAAATGATGAAAAACTTTCAGAAAAATGTAACAAATTAGAGAAAGAAAATGAAGTTTTGAAAGAAAATGTTTTGAAAATGACAAATGAATGTGAACAAAAAGGAATTGCTTGTCAAGAAATAAAAAAGGAATATGACTCAATGAAATTATCATATCACATTACGAAAGAGTCATATGATAAAATAAAAGATGAAATGAAATATGCTCAATCAAGAATGAATTATATGTCTGAAACAACCAAAGAGCTTAAACGAATGTATGCGATAAAACAAGATGTTGTTAATTCCTATATTGAGGATGTTGCTAAGTTAAAGCGACAGATTGCTGATTTAGAACAGGATAACAACAAGTTAAAGAGTTACCACGTGTCGTCATATGTGCTTGAACGAATTTTCAATATAAAACCGGGTGATGGTGAGTCTGAGCAGAATAAGAAAGGCATTGGCTCAGAGTTTCATCAAGTTCCACCACCGGGAAAATTTGCATTTTATGATGAGGAAAAGGTCGAAAAAGCTTTCAACATGGTAGATCAATTGCCAGACAACATTGACATAACCTATTCCAAATCTGATGATTCTCATGATTCAGAGGTGGTAGGTAAAGTCGTTGAAAGTGTGTTGAAAGAAGAGTCAGTTGTTACAGGTAAATCTGAATCACAGGATGAAGATGAAGGAAATCTTCATGATGGTTATCTGAAAAACACAAAATCCGAGGAAAATTTGAATGATGATTCAAAAGGATTAGTTTATACCATGATTGGATCGGACAAATTGTTCTTAGATGTTGTATTCCCGATTCAGAATGTGATTTCAGAAAAAGTCGACAAAGTTTTCAAAATGGTTGAGATTGAGAAGTCTGAGATTTCAAAGTTTGTTGGTAAGAGTCATAGAGGTTCGTATACCAAACCTGGTTTCAAAAAGAAGAACATGAAGGCTGGGTTGGGTTATAAGAAGAAACAACATTGGAACAAAAATGAGACGCCAAATTTTCAAGCAAAAATGACTTTTGTTCAAGGAGGCAGTTTAGAAAAAGAAAAAGAACTCAAAATGAGACAGTCTAATGAAGAATTCTTTGCTAAAAAGAAAAAGCAACAACCACAGGTCAAAGATGTGTCCATGAGAACATGTTTCAAATGTGATCAAAAAGGACATCTTGCACGCAAGTGTCCTAATCTAAAACCTGTGGATGTTGACAAAAAGAAGTTGGATGCTGAGAAACAAAAATCTAAGAATGTGAGACAAAGGTCAACCAAATTTGATTCGAAACAAACTTGGAGGTACAATACAAACAAGTTTGCTTCAAATCAAAATTGGAAATCAAACCCGAATAGGTTTGATTCAAGACAGACTTGGAATTCTCACACACCCAGATTTAGAACAACACAGAGTTGGAAAACCACAGTTGATATGACAAAACCTCAAGAGTTTTGGAAACCAAGAGTTGTTGTTCAAAATCAAAATGTTCAAAAAGTTTCACATTTTTACAAACGAGGAACACCAAAAGGTCAAACATGGAGTGTTAAGAAACGTGTTGATTTGGTAAAAGATGAGAAAGTTGAAGTTAAAATTGAGAAAGTTTTTGAAAAAAATGACAAAGAATTTCCAGCATTGAATGAAAATTATTGTGTTGAAATGCCTAAGGTTCAACAGGCCTGGGCTAAATTGTTCAAGTAATTGAGTAGTTTGTTTGTGCAGGTGTTCATGGAATTCAAAAATTGTGAGAATGGAGATTGGAGCAGCCTGGCACAACAAGGAGAGGCTGCTGCTGGATCCTGTGTTGGTTGAAACAGGGAATTTATATGTTTTTTTTGGTACATAAATAAACTATATTTTAAAAAACCCTAAAAATAGAAAAACTTGAAAAACCAAAAATATGTTTGTTTTTAATTTTTGTCAAATATTCAAAAATACAAAAATATGTGTTGATTGAATATGCCGAAACCCTCACGGCTGAACAAACATGATTACTTTCACCAGATTGAAAAACGGTTTTCAAACTGTAAAAATCAATGTGTTGTAAATCATGGGGGTATGTTAGATTTTCTGCAAATCAGTACACTTTTAACAGAAAATGGATGGCGAGACAAAGCTATCAGTGTTGGTTGTCAAATTTTCTTTAAATGGTTTTGCATTTTAGGGGGAGATATATTGTTGTTAGAAAATTCAAAAACATTTGAAAATTTGAAAAAGCCAAAAACATGATAAAATTAAAAAATTGAGTTTTTGCGTAAAAAGAGGAAATGATAGTACATCAGTAGACAATTACAGTACGCTAAAGAAATGGAAAGTTTAAATGTGTTAAACGATCTCACTGTGGATGTGTCGGTAGGTTTTTATACACTTAGTAAACTTTTTCGGGATATAAACCTAAATTCAAACTTACTTATTTCGTGGGGAACACTACTTGGATATATAGGTAACCCCTGAAATCTCGTTTGAAAGGTCTCATAATCTGATATACTAGGTCTTTATACTCAATGATGTCTGGGGTATTATTCCGGGACTTCTGCTGAACGGTAGTTCTGACCTAGTCCTTGGATAATACTTTCTGCAATGCTTGAAACATAGCATTAAACCCTCAGCATGCTGATGAAACAATAAAATTGATAGTCGCTGCTGTTGTAAGCAAAAAGATCCTCTAAAGGGGACATACCGTAAAGACGAAGCTGATATCTCTCTGCGTATACGAAAGTATCGATCTGAGATCCCTCGGCCCTCGCATACCTAATTTATATACAGATATCATTGTAGTATACTCACCTGTAAGACTGATTATTGGGATTCTGGATACGGGAGTATATTCAAGAGGTGGGACACATGAATGAGTTTAAGTTCATAAGACATCTAATTAGTATCCTGAATCAGTTGAACTTTGTGTGAAAATTTAAGTGGATCAGTATATCGACAATCTAAGTGAATTGTTTAATGCATAATGTGATTTTAAGCTCAACAGTACTTGTGACTTGTCAAAAACTGATATGATCCTCTGACGCATACTCAAACAAAAATATTGTCTGTAAATATGTTTGTACATATTTCTTTATTGCTTTATATTTTCAGAAAATACAAAAAGATTTTTGATTCTGCTTTATTTTCGACAACTGATGTCTGAGTGCTGAGTTTCAAAATCTAAGTAAGCTGATTGTGTTTCTGAAAATAAAACAAGTTCATTAATTTGAAACTTGAATTAAAATAAAAAATTTCAAAAACAGTTTGTGATATCTCCAAGGTCATTAGCTTGAACTTGGATGATTAACTGTGAGGGAGTTGGATTCTTTAATACTGCTAAATCTATGAAGTTTGTTGATAAGGGGAGTGGATTAGAGATTGATTGAAAATTCAAAATGTTGTTACTCATAAATGTTTGAGAAATTGCAGAAGATAGTCCAGACTACGATCCTGACAGCAGAGTCTAAGGGGGAGTCTGAAGACAAGTTTGAAACAAAGAAAAGCTTGTAGATGGAAAGCTAGGTGTCGATCCCAAAGCACGGAAGCTTGATGAAAGGGGGAGCCTGAAGCTGATAGAAGAAGAGAGTGATGGATGCGTACAATGTTACAACTTGAAAGAGAAGGCAGAATGATCAAGACTGAAGATGTGTCATATTGCAAGAATAGTCATTGAAGACTTCGTCAATATCCAAGGGGGAGTCTGTTAGTGCACTATGTCTATTGACTTCGTCTTGTTTCATGAAATAGTATGTTGAATGTAATTTAGCTTGAAAGTGGTGATTTTCCTTGAAAATGTTACTTGACAGTTTCAAGCTAAATCTAATAGTGAAGGTTTCCCTTGAACTGAACACATGTTCATTTCAAGCTAAATCTAAGGTTTCCCTTGAAATGGTCATGACATTTTCAAGCTAAACCTCAACACTATAAATAGAGTTCAAGCTAAATCATTTTAAGACTTTTGCACATTTGAGATTTGAAGAGCTCTAGTTCTAGAGAGAGAAACTAGAGAGAGAAAGTCTCTAAGTGATTCAAGGTTCTTTGTACGTTTCAGATTTATCAATGGAATCACGTTTATATTACGTCTTGTGTGTTTCGGTCGCGTTCGTGTACGGATTCCGCACGTTTCACGTTCGTTTAGCAATCGTTTCGGAGTCAAACCGGTCCTAACAACAGGCAAGAAATTCTTTGTAAGTGCAACCAGGTGTTGCAGCTTTCATTTTCTTAAGAAATGGGGATTGAACCACATCATTATTATTATTGTTGCCGCCTCCATTTACACTGTTACTGAAATTGTCGTCGCGAGTACGTTTGCTGTGGTTGGCTTGTGAAGGTTCAACGGGGTTCTTAACAGCAGCGACGATTGCAGGGATAGCGTTGGCTATTCCCTGAGCAATGATATTTTCTATATCTTGCCTATTAAGAAATTGGTCTTCATTATTTTGTTCAGATTGGTTAACTTCGTCTGCCGGTTGGTTTTCTGCGTTTTCCATCTGAATCATTAACCATATATACAAATTATTAACACACCATGGATAGCAACTGAACATAATAAGGCAATCACAACATAATTAAGTTAACACACATATAGCCAAAATCGTCGATTTCACGACATTTATATATATATTTTTATATAGTATTATACATTACTACAAACCAGCTATTTTACAAAAGTTTTATTTTTAGTTATTATTATACAATATTATATTATTATTATATTGTTTTTATATTATTATTATTACACAAACATTCCACCCCTGTTAGCTGGCCCTTCAGAAACGACGTTCCCTCTCGTCGTACTTCCACGTGATTTTCTCCCCCACTTCCCGAATTCTATTTCCCGCATCCACCAGTTCCTCGCCATAGTGGCGGAGTTCAGCTAAGTTTTCTGTGCTCATAGGTGGGTATGGTGCAGGTTCAAGATCAAACTGGGGAAAATAAATGTTGGGGTTATTCATGAAGTTCTGAAATTGCCAGTCTCTCGTCCACCATTCTTCCAATTCTCCGGGTAGAAGTTGGTGGTTGACAATAGGGTCCGGAATTGCAGGTTCCAAATTAATTGGAAGTTGTGATTGGGCAGGGAAATTGAAAAGGGTCTCGTTGGCTGGTCCGATGAGGTCACCGTTTGCAAGTTTGCGATCAAGTTCTTCCCAAGGTGGCAATTCTTGGGCCTGGCCAGAGCTTTCCCCAATCTCCTTTCCTTTTCCCTTGTCTTTCGGATCCTCTGTCTTTTTCACCTTTTGGGTAGGTGGCTTTTTCCTTCGGCCGCGTTTCCAGTCCAGGATTCTTCTTCTCTTTTTAGGCTTAGGTTCTCTTGGGGCTGGGCCTGGAACACTGGTGGCTCCTCAATATCCGCTAGATAGCCGGATTGAGTTCCTGTGGTATCCATATCGGTGGTATGGATAGTAAAGTTTCAGAGTGCCTCCGACAGTTCATTCATGCTGTTAGCACACATGAAGAAACACACAAAATTTCAAGTTAAAATCTTTATTTGTTAGATTAATTTTCACAGAATCACAGAATGGCAAATTGGAAAACTAAGTATAATCGGCTTAAATCAGTGGCTCTGATACCACCTTTTTCTGTCACGACCCCCGACCCAGTTTCCTGGTTCGATTTCCTCGAGACAGAAAACCCCGTGGTATTAAATTTTTGGCAGCGAAAATTTTAACAGGATCTTTTAAACTGAAAACACTCCTTTATTTTATTTCAAATTTCGGTACAAACCCCGTAATTTACAATAAAGGAATTTCACTGGGAAATTTCCTGGTTATAAAAACATGTTTATTATTTATTTACTGAGCCACTTTCTTCAAGCTGTAGTGCTACGCGGCACTTTTCCTGGTTCACAGTAAGTCATCTGAAACATGTTTAAAAAGATTTTATCAGCGGGGAAATACTGGCGAGTCATTCAATTTGTACAAAACGACACATCGTTATCATTTACAGCATTAAGAGTTTTCACATTTGCCCCTATCTATTAATTTGCTGGTTCAGTTGTCACTCGACCGTATCTATGACCGTGGACATATCACTAAATTACGCCCACCTAACGTGATAAATCATTAGTAGTAATGTGCACAAAACCCCCACATACTGCCAGTAATTAAAGATTAGCAAAGACTTAATCACTGCAAAGTATAACTGGAAAACATTTAGGGTTTTGCAAACAATTTGGTAAAAAGAGAATGACTCACATTGCAAGTTTAGTTTAACAGAGTTTAGCCTACTGATTAAGCCCGGTAACCTAGTTAAAATAACAATGCACACGAAACTAGGTTAGTAACTTAATACAACATTTACGATATGCTCACGAAATCAAAACCCTCACGACGAATGACAAAGTATAGCCCGGATTCGGGCAGCACTTAAACATCCATCGGATCGATTTCAATCGATCGGACATTGTATCGTAGCAGTGATCGAGTTATTACCTTGTAATCGTAGCAGCGTTTCCCTACTGAAATCTATGAAAATGAGCAGAATGTTTCGTTTTTGAAAGGATTTTTCGAACACAGATGAAAGCCCCATGCACGTCCTATTTATAGCTGCAATTTGAGTCTCTCACGGCCCGCGTAAACCTAAAGAAAATCTTACGTGGCCCGCGAGGGCCACCCTAGCTACGGCTAGGGCTGCCGTGTCACACCCTAGGTCTGCCACGTGTCTGACACGTGGCCTAAAGCTTATCCGGTGAACTATCAAGCTGTCGCGCCCCGCGTAGACTATCGTTAAGTCTTACGCGGCCCGCGAGCGATCAGAAAAATTGGATTTCTTGGTTTTTCATGAGAATTAGGGTTTTAGGGGTCCGGGTTTTCACTTACGGAGTGTTGTAGGACATTTTTGCAGGTCCTTACATATTTACTCACATGGCGGATTCAACGTTACATTTGGCAGATTTAACTTCCGTAATTCCCAATTCCAACAGATTGTATGGTATACAAAATATGTTTTAGTATTGAAAAAACACATATTAAGATGCTCTTAGGGACTGTTTGTTTACCTCTTAATGAGGCTCTTAATAGTTCAGACCTCTTACTGGTTCAGTACTTAATGATTTAGACTGTTTGTTTTACGAACAGATGTCTGAATGGTTCAGACATTTGCCTCTGAATGGTTAAGCATTATACAGAGTCTGAATGGTTAAGACCTATAATCTGAATTGGTCAGACATTTGCCTTTGAACGGTTAAGCATTATACAGGCTCTTAATGGTTCAGACCTCTTACTGGTTCAGCACTTAATGGTTCAGACCTCTTATTGGTTCAGCACTTAACCATTCAGATGTTGCCAAACAACCCCTTACATTGGAAAACCCGATGA
Organism: Helianthus tuberosus; assembly: GCA_030545235.1. Lineage (NCBI taxonomy): Eukaryota > Viridiplantae > Streptophyta > Magnoliopsida > Asterales > Asteraceae > Helianthus > Helianthus tuberosus. The sequence continues at coordinate 56,052 of JARYGA010013348.1, read as the reverse complement.
ATGCGTTTAAAAAAAGGAGGTTTGAGTAATATTTATGGATATTTTTTACAAGAGTAAATTATGATTTTGCCCCTGTGGTTATATCAAAAAAGAATGTTTTAACATCTAAGCCCTCAACGTCTTTTTTTCTAATCTTTTTGGCCTCTAACGTCTTTTTTTCTAACTCTTTTGGCCCCTAACATTTAACGGATGAGGTTAGTGTTAGGGCCAAAAGTGTTAGAAAAAAAGACGTTGGGGGCTCAGATATTAAAAAAAAAAAAATTGGGCTAAAAGGGTAAAAGTGATATAACCACAGGGGCCAAAATCGTAATTTACTCTTTTGAAAAATTACCAACAAAATATCCGTCGTACAAATATTCACACCAACAACTCTTGAAAGCAGGTTGAAATATTTTTTTTTCAAAAAGCCTTTGGCAAGAATCTTATCTTTAGCGGCAAATTACCGAGAAATAATCTGCCAGAAAGTTGTTCTCACCAATAGTCATTTGAAAAGCCAAGGCGAGAATTTTCTCTATAAAATCTTACTAGTTTAAGTTTCCATGTGTTATACGGGTGAACTCACAATAAAATACATTATTTAACACTGTTGACATAACTTTTTTAATGAAAGAAATGTTCAATTACTAACGTAAATATTAAATTACATTGAATTGAAAGAAACGAATCTGTCTCTGGTTTTTACTCTTGATAATGGGTTGTTTCAAATACAAACTATAACACCCCTAAAAATATAAAATTTTATGTGTGTAAACATGTATAATTAATATTATTGATATAGTAAAAATATAAAACTAGGATATTTAACTTAGTTAAATATCTATGTTAATTAATAAAGAAACAAAGGATTTTAATCCTATTTATAAACTTTATAATTAGAGGGATCAATTTAGTCAATATTGGAACTTGTTTTTACAACAAGTTATAAGTTTCAAACACACCCTTAGGTGTGTTATCTCCTGGTCGACCAAACACAGAGCCAAAGACAGAGTTCTAGCTCTCAAACCCTAAATTCACTTAAATCCCTCCAATAATCAACGAAAAATTCGATTAGGAATCAATTGTAAGCAAAAATCTTGATCACCAACCTTGGGAGACCATAAGGTATGCTCAATTTTGATATTTGGTGAAACTTTGATTTGTTATAAATTCTCATGGATGAAGTTTTTGAAAGATTAATTGATATTTTGACTCAATTAAGATGACTACAACTCTAGGAACAAACCCTAGATGAAAATTTCTTGAAATTGTGTTATAACCTATTGAATTGATGAGTTATCATATGTGGGTTATGTGGGTTTTGTGAATATTATGAAGAACACTTGAATCATAGAGATGATTTAGTGTTACTTGAAGGTTTGGAATTAAGTTTTGGTGTAGTTATAGTATTCTTGAAATATGAATTGAAATACTATGCTTTAACATGGTTAAAGTCATTAATCATGAACATGATAATGTTAGGATATTAATTATGCACACAAGGTGTTTGATAAAATGCTTGAATGAATTTGAAATAAGTGAGATTTATGAAATAATTACTTATTTGGCTAGTTGAAAGCATTTAAAAGTTGAATATAGAATTATGGATATTAAGCGATATGTCTGAATTGGATTTTATAGGCAATTTGGGTGGATCGTCTAGTAACCAAGGTGGAACGGACAATCGGTTGAAAGGAAAGCTCTAAGGTACGTGGCTATTCGCTTCGTAGATTATCATTATCTTATGTCTAGTTATTTGAATAATGATTAAATCGTTATGAAGTTTGGTTATTACTGAAACGGAGGATTCCGTATGTTTTAACCGGTTAAAATAACTAGTGTATAGTGCTAAATAAAAACATGGAAGTGGTGGATTCCACGTTAAGGTTTAAACAGGTCAAAGTGATCCGAATCATACATGTTTGGTTGTGTGAAAGCGATAGAATTCGCCGACGAAACCAAACGGGTCAAAACAACCAAAGTAATAAACTTTGGCGAATTAAGGCGATGGATGTCGCTAGAAAAGTTAAACGAGTCAATTTGATCCAAATGGTGATTGTTTGGTAATATAAAGCGATGGATGTCGTTAAGTAAACCAAACAGGTTAAAATAATCAAAGTAATGCAACCTTGGTGAATTAAAGCGATGGATTTCGCTAAGAAAGTTAAATGGGTCAATAGGATGTCTTAATGTAAACCGGAAAGGTTACATGAAGAAAGACGTCGATTTGATACCGAAATTGAAGTAATGAATACTATAGTCGTTAGCCGAGGAAGGGTAACGTTGAAAATAAGTCATAAATTCAGGATTTAGTATGACTAGAATATGCATGAAAAATTAACATCTGAATGTTTTTAACTTTGTTTAACTAGTTAAAGTTAAACGGGTCGAATAAACGAATCTATATATATATATATATGTAAGGGTGTATAAAGTGCAAGAATAATGTTCCTTCATTTTTTATATGCTATATGGGTAATCGTATAGTTGTTGTGAAGGATAAAAAATCAAGTTATGGTTCTTAAAACACAAACGGGTCAAAATAACTTGGAAAATTTTATAAGCCGAGGGCTTAAACTTAAGAAAATTCTTCATATGATAGTTGGATTTTCATTCTATGTTATAGAGTGTCGAATTACGATCACGTAGAAAGAAACGTGACCCAATTCGGATCAATAACGAAGAAGTTATGATCGTTTTCGTAACATTTAGTTGAGCTGGGAATATGCAGGCCTTTGAACGGAACATTCTGTCGAAATAGCATGCCCGCGTCAAGCGATGCTGATTGGCCAAAGCCGTCGCGGCCCGCGACACCTGTCGCGTCACGCGACACCAAGCGGTCCATCCCGTCGCGGCACGCGATGGGTTAAATTGCTGATTTTTGTTGCTGTTGTGTGAATTGGTCTTAAGAATTCATATAACTCAACCTAAACTATCATAAACTAACCATTTTGGGTGTTTTTGATTATAGGTAACTATATTAAAGGGACGGATGGCGATCAAGCAAATGAACGAACCGAATACACACACATATGAAGCTTCCGCATCTAAATCAAGACTTTTGTTATCAAACTCTTTTGGGGTTGTTTTGTCAAATTTTGTAAATGTAGAACTAATGTTTTACAAGTTAAGTATGTGTTAGTAAAATAGAATGTTCTAAAACTTGGCAAACTTGTTTTTCAGGTTATAGAACTTATGTAAATGTCGTTATATTAATGTTTTTGACAAACGGCATTTGAATGCGCTATATAAAATATACAAATTATTAAATTAGCGCAAGGATCTTACAAGTTGGTAATCAGAGCCTCGTTAAGACAAAGTGTGTTCGGTTCAAAGCTTGATCAAGACATCCGGTAAGAATTACTTATAAATGAGTTTAGAAGTATAGATTTAAATGATGTAAAATATGTGAAAAGTGTATGGGAGGAGTGTATTATTACACTCGAACCCGAGAAATACACTAAGTAAGAATGGTAAGGCAAGTTATATACTTGACCAAACCGAAAAAGAATAACACACTACTTATGAGTAAGTGTGTGTGATATAAATTTCCATATAATGAAATGGAAATGGAAATGAATTGAATAGTTATTGATTAACTATTATGGACGTTTCAGTTAAAGAAATGTCTGGAGTAACCGGAGGTGATTCGACATCTCACTTAACTGAACAAATGAAAGCTAAGATTTCCGAGGAAGTCGGAAGAGCTTTAGAAAATAGTCTATCACATTTTATCGATAGATTACAAACCACAATCGTGCCGGTGGTGGACGATATGATGACTGAATTGAAAGACAATATCTTACAACAAAGAGATGAAAGGAGGATGTTGGATGTGAATCCAAGTCCCGTAAAGAAATTAAAGTCTAATAAGGCTCCCAAGAAAGGAGTTACAAAAAGGGGGTTACATAAGTGTAAAATATGTGGAAAAATTCACAAGGGTAAATGTTATAAGCTGGAACATAAGAAGTCTGAATGTCCATAGCTGGTTGGAATCAAAGAAACAACTGACACAAAGTCTAATGCCCAGAAATCGAGGGCAAGGACGTTCCACATGACAGCCGTAGAGGCTAAAGCTAAACCTGGTGTTGTTTCAGGTATAATTTTTATAAAATTCCAGCATGAATTTTAATTAGTACGAATAGATCTTTTGTTTTATATCGATTTATTCAACACCCTACATTCGCGTTAACGAAATTACCTATGCTTCTAAAAGTAGAGATAGGTAATAATAATAAAAAAAAGTTTTATTGTTTATGATATGTGTTGAAACTGCAAATTTAGTATTAACGATGAAGATTACTTCGTCGATCTAATTCCCATGTTAATGGGAGAAAATCCAAGTGGTAATCGGGATATATAGGCTAAATCGATATCACGCAAAATTAATATGCAATCATAAGGAAATATAACTAATGTCTCCGAGCGGAAACATGTTATTATTTATGGAGAGAAAAGTTGCAGTCCCCTAATTTATTTAATTGTTTAAGCTTATAAGCTCGTTCAACATGGATGTAAGGCGTATAAGGCTTACATACATGATTCAACTAAAGAATCTCTAGAAATTTAAGACGTACTAGTCGTACGGGAGTTTGAAGATGTTTTTCCGGAAAAATCTACCGGGGATACCACCTGTATGCGAGGTATAATTTGATATCGAATTAGTTCCAGGCGCGAATACGGTAGCCAAAGCTCTGTATTGATTAGCGTCATCAGAACTATAAGAATTGTTGTCAAAATTGCAAGACCTTTTTGACAAGGGATTTATATAGCCAAGCGTTTCTCCGTGGGGAGCGCTGGTAGTATTCGTAACGAAAAAGACATATCGAAAATGGCATTTTGAACGCGTTATGGACATTACAAATTCTTAGTAATGTCTTTCGGATTAAGAAATGCAACCGCGGCTTTCATGGATTTCATGAACCATGTCTGCAAACAGATACTAGACAAATCGATGATAGTATTTATCGACGATATTCTCGTGTATTCAAGGAGAGAAATGGATCACGAGTGTCATCGCGTGAAGTACTTGAAACGCTTAGGTGTAAAGGACTTTACGCGAAGTTTTTAAAATGTGCCTTTTGGATACGCAAGGTACAGTTTCTGGGTCATATTATTAGCGCTGATGGAGTGTCGGTAGACCCGTTCAAAAATAGAAGCTGTGTCTAAATAGAAACCTCCGAAAAATCCATCAAAGATTAGGAGTTTCCTAGGTTTTGCGGGTTATTACCGGAGACTTATATAAGATTTCTCTAAATTCGCAAGGCCATTAACTAAATTGAACCGTGAATTGGAGAAAATTGTATGGGGAAGCATACAAGAAGATGCCTTTCTAATACTTAAAGAAAAATTGACCAGTGCTCCGGTATTAACGTTACCAGTATAGTGTGAAAGGTATAATTTTCACTAACTATAAAAGTCTCAATTACTTCTTTGAGCAAAAGGAGTTAAATAGGAGACAAAGACATCGGTTAGAGACGGTAAAAAAATTGTGGGTCAGTTCAAAGACTTGAAAGATAATAGTAATGAATTAAAAACCCGTTTCTATCGAATCTGGGTTCTAAACACATGTAAGGTTATAACTCTTCTTCTAGATGAAGCCCACCAGTCTCGTTATTCTATTCATCTAGGAGCTATCAAAATGTACCACAATATGAAAAGAGACATATTGTGGCCCGGAATGAAACGAGACATAATTAAATATGTAGAAAAGAATGCTTAACTTGTTTCCAATTAAAAGCAGAACACCAGAAGCCTTATGGTAAACTTTAGTAGTTAGACATTCCGGTGTAAACATGAGGGCACATCACTATAGATCTATTAACTAAACTACCAATAACAACACGTGGATTTGACGCCAATTGAGTAGTAGTTGATGATAGATTGACAAAGAGTGCTCACTTTATTCCGATTCGCGAGACATACACGTCTGAGAAGATGTCAGAAGTATATACGAATGAAATCGTATCTCGCCATGGAGTGTCGATATCTATCGTATCGGATAGAGATACACGGTTCACTTCAAACTTTTGGCGCGATTTCCAAAAGCAAATGGGTACTAAGTTGTTCATTAGTACCACATATCATTCACAGACCTATAGGCAAAGCGAAAAACAATTTAAACGCTCGAAGAAATTCTATGAGCATGTATTATCGAGTTTGGCGGATATCTACTGTGACAACTGTCAAATTTGCATGCATCCGTACAATTATTAAATGATGATTAGTGCTGATTTACAATTTATGACTTGAATTGCTTTCTGATTACTGTATCATACTTACATGTGCATCACATTTCATACTGTCACATCATCTTTACATACAAACTCTTAGTGACATAAACGATGCACAAAGCACAGCTAGCACAGTTAGCGGATAACTCAGAAAAATGCTGACGATGTCAGTACATAGACAAACAGTGTTTTGAGACCCATTATGGGCCAGAGACAAGGTACTACACTAGTATGGTGTGTAGGGAAGTAAGGACCATAAAACTGCTTTACTAGGTGATAGTTAAAGTGCCGAAAAGTGCCTAAAACTCACATGAAGTGCAGAATTCTGCATATTTTAGCAAAATTCAGCAATTTAACAAACTAGTAACATGCAAAAATATGGCAAAATGGTCCTGAATGCTTTCCTAAGTGTCGGGAATTAAAAGTGTCATAAAAGGGTACTTAAAAATCATTAAACGAAATAGTTTGACACTTTAACGAACCGGTATCTAACCGAACAACCGGACATTACCCGAAACACCAAAATTGTACTAGAGACATTGTTTTAATATTTCTGAGCTAGTTGTGATCCCCGAACACCCTAACACCCACTAAAAATACCAAGTAACTAACACTTATAACTAATACTTGGATTTGGACCTTTAATCTAACTAAATGGTTCAAAGTTACACTTAGACCCTCCCCCCTCCTATAAGTGGACGGTCACCTTAGTGGCCCCACCATTAATCTTGTGTAATCTTCCATGATCTTGCAAGATACTATATGATCTTAAAGGATTTAGTAGAAGATATGGACATGTACTTAGGGAACATAAGACCTATTGGACAAAAACATAAGACCTATTGGACAAAAACATAAGATGGTTATAAGAAGACTTGAATCCTACTTCTCACCACACTTGAAAAACTCTCTCTTCTTCCCCCATAAGCTACGGCCAAGACACCCCCATTCAACACCATCCTTTTCAAGCTTTGTTCTTCCATTCCAAGGTGCTACATGGGTGTAAGAAGGTGCATAAGGAAGCTTGGTGCTCTTGAAAGTTGAAGGACCCCTCTCTAGTGCTTTTATCCACTTGTTTTCTACACTTGATCATCCCTAGCCTTGAGCTAGTAGTAAGATCTCCTACTCTTCATTTTACATCTATATTGAGTGGTTAAAAGATGTTACATGATGAATACTTGAAGAACACTAAAGAACATAATCATGAAACATGAACATAAGCTTGATAAATGAAGAAATCTTGATGAACTATGTTGTTTAAGTATTGTTTTGCTTCTTGAATGGTTGATTATTATGTTTATGATGTTAGACATCATATGGAACCTACTAGATTGTGATTAAACACATGATCTAGTAAGTTAAGGTGATAATCTTGTGAAAGACCAAGATGATCATACCTTGTGTATACATGAACTGGAATAATAAAAATTGTTTTCATATGTGATGATGATTTAAACACGACATAAGTCTTGTAAATGGATGACTTCAAGAAATATTTTCTCAAGAAACTAAAGTTATATACAAGCTTTACATAATCAAGGATTTTAAAGAAACTAATCATGTATCTAGTGGTGAAACAAGTATAAAAGTACATGGTTAACAAGAAAAATACAAGAAGATTGATTTTTGAAAAATCATCATACAAGTTGTAAAGATCTAAAATCTTCGAGAAAGATGTTATTAAATAAATAATCATATTTTTAAAGGTAACTAGGCTTACTAAAAACACTAGTAAGTTACTACAAGTTTTTATAAAAGTTCAAGTTCATGTTGTTACGTAAAAAGCATTGTTATGGCACTTGGTAAGTGTAGGTTAAATTGTTGATTGTTTGTGATGATTTTAAAAAGAAAAATGATATGCTTTGATAGCATGGACACCTCCATTTTTAGGGGAAACTATGGCAAATTTTTCTAAAAATATAAATACTTAGAAAAATATTTACAAACAAATATTTACAAGTGTATTTTGACCATGAGTTTTCGATATAAACTTTGCCATAATTTCTGTTACAAAAATACAAATATTGGAGGTTGGTTTTTGTAAATAAAAATAACTAAATATGTATTTAAAAGATATATATTTAGAAGACACATGTGTGTGATTACTTGTATACTTTGTGTGATAGTTATATTATTTTAGGATTTGAAATAATATAACTTAACAAATACCAAGATATTACAATCCAAAATATTACCAAAAATCATAAGGAATATATATATAAGTTACACACAAAATATTGTGAAACCGAACGATAAAATGTAACTTACAAAATATTCCGGAAAATACCGCTATAAACGTATTTTGGTAAACATTATTTTGGATACGAAGGAAATGAAAATATGATTTTATTGTTATTACAAAGTGTATCATATTTTCGACAAGGAGAAAATATATTATTTTGAAAGTAAAAATATATTTTCTTAAGTATATTTAGAAGATATATGATTTTTGGGAAAAATATATATTTTCTTGAAATACATTATTTTGGATAAAATAAGTTTATTTATATTTTTTAAGTGAGACTTGAAAATATATTGTTTTGGGAATATATTGGCATATTTTTATTTGGAATAATACGCCGGAATACGACGCCAATACATGGCAAGTTATACAAATATAAGAATACGAGAATACATCATTGGGAAGGAAATACGAATACAAATACTTGAGAAGTATTGTTACAAAATATTGTTTAACGATTATTCTGAAATTTAATAAATATAATTTAAGTTAAAATATTAATTATTTTAACAAATAATTATATGCTTGGAATAATAACGAAGACACTTTAAAACGTAACTCAAAGGCACTAATTAATACCAAGTCAAGGCACGACCCGCTCGTCTAACGGACCGTAGTACGCATGTAGGTAGTCGTGCGTTCTAGAGGAAGCTTTGAGTTACATCGGATACAAGGAACGCAAAACTGTGAGTTCATGTCCCCCCTTTTCTTTAAACTGTTTTGTTTATTAACTTCGGGGGTGAAATACATGTTACAAAAGGATTACATACAAATACAATTGGTATGGCTAGCCTAGGAAAGAACCATAGATCATGTGAATGGGTAGGCGGATACTTGAGACCATTAATCCTCGTATAAGGACCGAGGGGCATGAGTGATAGATCTATTTAGGTGTAGCGAGCCCCATCCATGAGTCCGCCGAATGGGCCATGTTGTGACTATGTCTTACAGCCGGAAGCCCGGTACAAAGTCTGCTAGGTTTGAGTCTTCCTGCACCATGTCACGTATATTAATGTATTAGCTACACATTAATCGATCTGTTTCCTTGTTGCTTTCATACCGGGATTTCAATTACATACAAACATATTTACAAAGGTTTCAAAGGTTTATACATACACACAAACGAACACATGAACTCGCTCAACTTTTGTTGATGTTTTCAAACTACATGTATTTCAGGGAATTAGTAAGTGGATCTGGCGGGCGTTGGAAGTTTTTATGCTGCGTTAGGAATAAAGATGTCATCCATGGTCTTTGGGTTTGGTCAGTGTGTCTTATTCCTGGACGGGACACGTCTCCCAAACCTTGGTGCTATTTAATATCTTTTGATGAACTCATAAACATTTTGTATGATTGTAAAACTTGAATTTGAAGTCTACGTTTTTTAAAACAATGTTGTTATGTTTTTAAACTTATTTAATGGATGACAAACCTATGGTTTTATCATATAGCTATTGTTATGATTGAACGCAATGATATTAAGAAAGTCACACCATAATCACGCTTCTGCAAAAGTCAGGGTGTGACAGCTTGGTATCAGAGCCTCGATTGTAGCGAACTAGCATTCCTTCTCGAGTCTAGACTACAATCACTAGGGCTCTCACAAAAACGTTTTTACAAACATGTTTTCATTGCATACACAAAACGTCCAGATCCAGGAAAACAAACATTTTTTTTACAAACAAAAGACATGAAACACATTTCAAGGAATTCATTTATAGTTCAGTCTGAGAGACTGGGTAGTACAGTCTGAGAGACTTGGTGTGTCAGTCTGAGAGACTGGGGAGTTTAGTCTGAGAGACTAGGGAGTTCAGTCTGAGAGACTGGGTGTGTCAGTCTGAGAGACTGGGTGTGTCAGTCTGAGAGACTGGGTGTGTCAGTCTGAGAGACTGGGTGTGTCAGTCTGGGTGTTTCAGTCTGAGAGACTGGGTGTTTCAGTCTGAGAGACTGGGAGTTTCAGTCTGGGAGACTAGGTAGTGTAGTCTGAGAGACTGGGTGGTTTAGTCTGGGAGACTAGGTAGTTTAGTCTGGGAGGCTGGTTGGTTTAGTCTGGGAGACTAGGTGGTTTAGTCTGGGAGACTGGGTAGAGTAGTCTGGGAGACTAGGAAGGATAGAAAGTTTCAGGAAGAATAATGTGAATACATGATTACATGATGAATTGTCCTTGTTTGCAATATACTAAGTCATTACTATGAACATACATGCTATGATTATTATGTACCGGCACACATGTCGCCTTCTTTAGAAAGCGAGTTATCAGACATTGATGACCCTACGGCCACCGCCACAGATAATGAGATTGCACCTGCGCCAGAGATATTTATGTCAGACACTGAGAGTGATCCTGATATGGTGACCGAGGACGACTTCCAACCATTCGCGCCACCAATACTTTGGTAATGATTTACCCTTGCTGATGGCTTCCTTAACGAGGATCCTTCTGTCGTTCTTATTTCAGTCCATGACCACCTCATCACTGGTCATCCCGATGGTGAACACACCATGGCTCCGATCCTCGATGATGCGCCTCCTGTGGACATTCCTTCCGAAGGTTGGCTACTCGACGAGTAGTTGATGATGACGTTGACATGTTTATTGATGGTCCTCCTGATGACGCCCCTAATGATGGAAAGTTAGACGAGAACTTTGTTACTAATTTCACTTCTTAAGACCCCTGTTATCAAGCTATCCTCTGATTATAGTATACACTCGATTTCAGACTCCTTTGAGTCTGCGACATTTTAAGCTTTACAGACGGTCAGGTTACCACTTTTTGCTACTGACTCAGGCGACGACACCGCTATGACTACTGTACCATCACCTGCTCGAGAACCCACACCTTTATACGACCCAGAGCCTGCTCCTGAGCCGGCTCCTGTTCCTTTAGGTCAGCCTGATGTTGCACCTGCTGATCCTGAGCCCTTGCTTGACCATGACCCTATTTCTTTTGGTTTACCAGACATTGCACCCCTTATACCGGACCCAGTACCTGCACCTGATGATCTTCTCTTTTGTTGAGACATATGTTCCTGCACCCGCTGATGTTGCTCCTTTTCCCCTATGGAGACCGACGACCATCGCACCGACATGCCTATCGTTTTCTTTCAGGACATACCTGCACCCCAGGAAGGTACTCCAAGACAGCACCCGCGTGACGATCCTTTTTTCTACAGCAGCATTTTCCCCGACCTCACAGGCCGCACCGTTTGCTACTTTCACCTCTACACCGCTGGACGAGCCATTCCGATGATTCCTACCATGCACTATGCTGATTTCAGACCCCTACCATCCCTCACATTATGGAGGCTACACACGGGATGAGTTGCTCCTGTTACTTCAGCTACAGTTTAAGGTTTTGAGTTATAGAGTTTTGGAGCTGAGCTGACACCACGTCCTCCACCCTGTCTATGCCAGTATACTTTAATCCTCCACATTCATCACTGTCTCCTTCTGTACTCTCAACTGCTGCTATTACACCTTTCCAGGTTTTGATGCTCATTTCTTTACTATCGAGCAACAGATCCATTAATTACTTCGACGTATATACAAGCCCGAGGAGGAGTTCACGCATGTTAGCGGTTTTCTTTTCTTCCCTCCTCCACCTCAGTCACCAGTATAGTTGGTTTATGGTTTTATGCAGATTGCATTACTTTGGGGAAAGACACTACTAATGAGCCGAGATTGCGGAAACTTTTGAAGACTACTTTTGACCACGTGATTCTGGTACACTAGTAAACTTATTGGACAAGGGTAGGGTGACCCTGTGTCCCTTTTGATGCGAAACATTTTGTAAGACAATGTAATTGTGGTAGGAGAATAATGAAAGCCCAATCATCATTAAACATGCGACAATACTTTGTGGCCAATAACCAATGAAAGCCCAGTCGCCATACCCTCACTAAGCACGTTATTGATCTGCATGTGTGTGCTATAATTATAATGCTACGTGCCTGCTTGCTATGCTCTCATTAAACAAATTTTCCCAAATTACTTGGGTATGCTATGATTATGCTATTGCTTGATTGGTTGATATGATAATCTATTATGTGTATGTACATATGACCTTTAAACAACTATATGCACTTCCTGAACAAATAAGACCTGACCTAACCGATCTTCTTCTTAGAAGATGTCGATACAAGGGAACACTGATGCCAACAACCCTCTGCCGACGACAGCGGCAGAACTACAAGAGCGCATCTCACAGGCCATTGCACAGCATGAGGCCCTTCGCTCCGAACGCAGCGGAGGTACCACAGGAAACAACCCACCCAACGGCTGCACCTACACGCAGTTCTTGAGCTACAAACATCGAGACTTCGACGGCACTGGGGGTGCCATAGCTTTTGTACGTTGGGTTGAGAAGACGGATTATGTTTTGTGATTAAGTAAATGCGCCCCCGAACATCAAGTCACGTACATAGCTGCAATGTTGTAGAAGGCGCTAGGCGCTAGTCGGGCGGTGAGGTACCGCCTCGGGATTAATCGGGATTAATCGGAATGGGATTTTTATATGTATTTTTTCAAAATTATGTATATATACCCAATAATATAAAAATAATACTTCAAAATTCACATAAATACTTCAAGTTTCAGATAGTCTGGTTCGATTTTGACCGATTTTGACCGATTCTGACCAATTTTGACCGCCTAGGACCGATTTTGACTGATTAATATAGTCCGATTAATCCGATTTTTGACCGCCTAGGACCGATTTTGACCGACTTTGACCATGGCCGATTAATTGACTGACTAGCTCAAAATTAGGCAGTGAATGGCCGCCTAGCGCCTAGGCGCCGATTAATCGGCCGCCTAGGCCGATTTTTGCAACACTGCATAGCTAGACTATTTCTATATGGGGCTCTGTCATGGTGGAACCTTCAGGTTCAGACATTGGGTGAGACTGATGCGTATGCTTTGACGTGGGACGAACTGAAAGAACAGATGCGTAAAAGATATTGCTCGAGGGCAGAAGTCCAGAAGTTGGAGACTGAACTTTGGAACTTGAAAATGGAAGGTTCAAAGATATCTGAGTATGTGCAAAGATTTCACGATTTATCACAAGTTGCTTCGCATCTGGTGGAACCAGAGTTTAAGAGAATCGAACGCTTCATCGGGGGATTGGCACCTCAGATTCTAAGCCTGGTGACAACATCTAAACCTCCAACGATCACCGAAGCCATCGACATAAGTGTGGCGCTCACTGAAGAAGCGGTTAGACTAGGAAAATTTTCCACTTCGGAAGAGAAAAAGGAGACTCATGTGGAGTCATCTGGAGACAACAAGAGAAAATTTGCAAACTTCAAAAAGGGTACTCGGGCGAATAGCAAGAACAGGGCCAAAAAGGGGAAAGAATACATGGGTATCCTACCTAAGTGCGACAATTGTCGACGTTATCATATCGGGCGATGCAAGTATGGAAAATGTGAAAACTGCAGCAAGGTGGGGCATGCTAAGGAGTCTTGTAGGCAAGGTACTGAATGTGGAAATGGAAATCAAGATGGTAGCAAGAATCTCGAAGGAAACAACGACAACAACGATAATCAAGGCAGGAAGAGTGACAAACGAAAGCGTGCTCAAGGTTGTTCAAACTGTGGGAGCAGAAAGCATTTCAGAAAATATTGTCCTAACAACAATCAGGCACAAGGATGAAAGCTCAACATCGGAGCTAGGGAGACACACCAGGAATCCAAGCGTGGATATCGGTACGTCCCATATTAGTAAACATTATGCATCTGTGCTGCTAGATACTGTTGCAGATTTTAGCTTCGCATCTCTAGAGTTAAGAGTATACTTGGTTTAGTAGCAAGTAAATTAGGTAACCCATACTCGATAGAAGTAGCTAATGGGAAGCTAGTGGAGGCCAATGAAGTAATTGGAAACAGCAAGATAGAACCCGGAGAGCGTGAGTTTACGCTTGATCTACTGCCAGTTGAGTTGGGAAGCTTCGACGAGATAATTGGGATGGATTGGTTGTCGAGCGATCAAGCGGAGATTTATATCCGCATCCCGATGGCAAACGAAGAAACAATCATGACTCATGAAGCAGGATACGCCTCTACAAACTACTAATGGCTTGAAGGCACGAAAGTTGCTGCGTAAAGGGATATGTTGTTTTCTTGGCTCATGTCGTGGACAAGGGAGCCGAAGAACCAAAACTCGAAGATATCCTTGTGATAAGGGAATATCCTGAAGTCTTCCCCGAAGACTTGCCAGAATCATCTCCTCAACGACAAGTCGAATTTCGCATCGATTTAATTCCAGGCGTCGCGCCTGCAGTCAATGCACCTTAGCGACTTACACCTTTGGAGATGCAAGGATTGTCAGTATAGCTTCAGTAGATGATGGACAAGGAAGCTAACAGACCAAGTTTCCCGTTTTGAGTAACCCCAGTTCCGCTCGTCAAGAAGAAGGACGATGATTTTCAAATGAGCATCAACTACCAGGAGCCGAACGAGCTAACCAACAAGAGTTGGTAACTCTTGCTAAGGATTAACGAATTATTTATTTAACTAACTGTGAGGATTCAACTACTATTTCACGACTGATCGATGGTCGAGTGTCATTAGCTGTGAATTCAGAAAGAAAGCATACCGGGGAAATTGTGGGACAATAACTTGTTATAAACATGCAAAAAAAATTGTGTTTCTTACACAATGCACAAAACAGTTTTACACAGAATACGAAACTTTGAGAACTTAGAAAACATGTACTTAGGACCTTTAGGAACCCAGGTCCAAACTCGTAAAGGTTGTTGCTTAGGAACCACACCTGTAACTCAAACAAACCCCATCATCCTGACATATATGCTATTTCAGTTAACCAAACAGAAAGTACTCAAATTTCCTTTGTTGCAATCTTCACTTTTGCTTCTAGCGAGTAGATGTTTGCATCTCTACTCCCCTTAATGGTAGTTGCATCGCGTAAATTTTCTTCGCTGAGAGCGAACACACATTTGCTTCGATACTTGGTCATTTCTTCAGTTTAGCAAAAACTCATTGTTTCATTTCTTGGAAATTTATATGTTACGCATGCACCATTTGCTACGCATGTGGTTTCGTTTCGAATAAACGCTTCATTAAAGTTCAGATATTATTTTGCTATAGCTAACTATTGGTTTATGATTCTAATAACCTACATTATTGTAATTGTTGGCTCCGTTGCTATCAAGTCAACACACTTTCTCGAAAACTCCTTTATTTCAAGTTACATTCATGGTTTATCTTTGTAGCCATGTCGAGATTCCCTTATCGATACATACGTTTATTGTCAGATTGCGCTGAAACCAAGTCCAATTGCTTGAACTTGTCTATTTCGCATATTCAATTCAAGACACCATATGATGTATTGAGAGCATCATATTCAAATATTTTTGCAAAGGTTCTTTTGTTTTGAGTCATATTAGACTTGTTTGGTCTACGACTCCACAAAATCGTTTGTTGGTTTTGACCCCTTGCGGTGATACCTTCACAAAATTGAAGCTTGCGCTAATTTGGTTGCGCACCTCATACACGGATCTATTTGTTTATTTATTGACTTGTTATAAATCCATTTTGTTTATCACAATTAAAGCGGCCCCAACACAGTTGTGTGTTAAGGCAATGGTACATAGATTCATTTCATAGCACGGTGTACCTCCTAACGATTTTTTTCATGGTCGATCGAATGCCTTGCGGTACTTAATACTTTTTCATCTTCAATCGGGAACAGTGGTTCTTTGATGTTCCGTATTCAATTGGAAACTCTATGACATTGTGTAAATCAAATCTTCAGATTGTCTCAGTACACTTTCATTCGATTTCGAACACGGTGAACTTGTTCAGTCGCCACTATTATTGAATTATGTCATCACGACACCTTGTGGTGTCATTACAAATTTGTAGCTTTTGCTAATCATGGTCAACCGTTTCACACAAAACTACACATACTTTTGTTAGACTTGTCATTTAAACATTCCGAATGCAACTACGAGTTAAGACAATAATACACCAGATTCGCTTGTATTACATTCGGCGTATTTTCGCAATTCAAGAATGTCACACGCTAATTCTTACCATTTATTCATTCGAAAGTTAACAGATCATTTTCACATTCAAGTTGTTGATTTTGAGTTCTTATAGCGGATGCTATGGTTTGCGAAAACTCGTTTGTATATTGTGACCAATTGTTTGAGAATCCATTGGTCAAAACTCCTTTGTTACACCTCTGTCAACTAAGTTATGCTAGATTATACATCTATACGTCTCGTGTCCTTTGACATCAAATGCTTGAACACATACCTTTTAACCACGGGGTTCTTGTTGTTAAAATATATCCATGGAATTCACCTGATGTGAATAAGGTTAGACGCAGTTTTGTAGTTACCCCAATATCATTCATATACATACACGCATAATGAAACCCTAAGGAGTTAAGGTAGTACAAATTTCGAGGACGAAATTTTCTTAACAGGGGGAAAATGTGACAACTGTCAAATTTGTATGCATCCGTACAATTATTAAATGATGATTAGTGCTTAATGACTGTTCTGATTTACAATTTATGACTTGAATTGCTTTCTGATTACTGTATCATACTTACATGTGCATCACATTTCATACTGTCACATCATCTTTACATACAAACTCTTAGTGACATAAACGATGCACAAAGCACAGCTAGCACAGTTAGCGGATAACTCAGAAAAATGCTGACAATGTCAGTACATAGACAAACAGTGTTTTGAGACCCAGTATGGGCCAGAGACAAGGTACTACACTAGTATGGTGTGTAGGGAAGTAAGGACCATAAAACTGCTTTACTAGGTGATAGTTAAAGTGCCGGAAAGTGCCTAAAACTCACATGAAGTGCAGAATTCTGCATATTTCAGCAAAATTCAGCAATTTAACAAACTAGTAACATGCAAAAATATGGCAAAATGGTCCTGAATGCTTTCCTAAGTGTCGGGAATTAAAAGTGTCATAAAAGGGTACTTAAAAATCATTAAACGAAATAGTTTGACACTTTAACGAACTGGTATCTAACTCTCTCTTCTTCCCCCATAAGCTACGACCAAACATAAGATGGTTATAAGAAGACTTGAATCCTACTTCTCACCACACTTGAAAAACTCTCTCTTCTTCCCCCATAAGCTACGACCAAGACACCCCCATTCAACACCATCATTTTCAAGCTTTGTTCTTCCATTCCAAGGTGCTACATGGGTGTAAGAAGGTGCATAAGGAAGCTTGGTGCTCTTGAAAGTTGAAGGACCCCTCTCTAGTGCTTTTATCCACTTGTTTTCTACACTTGATCATCCCTAGCCTTGAGCTAGTAGTAAGATCTCCTACTCTTCATTTTACATCTATATTGAGTGGTTAAAAGATGTTACATGATGAATACTTGAAGAACACTAAAGAACATAATCATGAAACATGAACATAAGATAGATAAATGAAGAAATCTTGATGAACTATGTTGTTTAAGTATTGTTTTGCTTCTTGAATGGTTGATTATTATGTTTATGATGTTAGACATCATATGGAACCTACTAGATTGTGATTAAACACATGATCTAGTAAGTTAAGGTGATAATCTTGTGAAAGACCAAGATGATCATACCTTGTGTATACATGAACTGGAATAATAAAAATTGATTTCATATGTGATGATGATTTAAACACGACATAAGTCTTGTAAATGGATGACTTCAAGAAATATTTTCTCAAGAAACTAAAGTTATATACAAGCTTTACATAATCAAGGATTTTAAAGAAACTAATCATGTATCTAGTGGTGAAACAAGTATAAAAGTACATGGTTAACAAGAAAAATACAAGAAGATTGATTTTTGAAAAATCATCATACAAGTTGTAAAGATCTAAAATCTTCGAGAAAGATGTTATTAAATAAATAATCATATTTTTAAAGGTAGCTAGGCTTACTAAAAACACTAGTAAGTTACTACAAGTTTTTATAAAAGTTCAAGTTCATGTTGTTACGTAAAAAGCATTGTTATGGCACTTGGTAAGTGTAGGTTAAATTGTTGATTGTTTGTGATGATTTTAAAAAGAAAATGATATGCTTTGATAGCATGGACACCTCCATTTTTAGGGGAAACTATGGCAAATTTTTCTAAAAATATAAATACTTAGAAAAATATTTACAAACAAATATTTACAAGTGTATTTTGACCATGAGTTTTCGATATAAACTTTGCCATAATTTCTGTTACAAAAATACAAATATTGGAGGTTGGTTTTTGTAAATAAAAATAACTAAATATGTATTTAAAAGATATATATTTAGAAGACACATGTGTGTGATTACTTGTATACTTTGTGTGATAGTTATATTATTTTAGGATTTGAAATAATATAACTTAACAAATACCACGATATTACAATCCAAAATATTACCAAAAATCATAAGGAATATATATATAAGTTACACACAAAATATTGTGAAACCGAACGATAAAATGTAACTTACAAAATATTCCGGAAAATACCGCTATAAACGTATTTTGGTAAACATTATTTTGGATACGAAGGAAATGAAAATATGATTTTATTGTTATTACAAAGTGTATCATATTTTCGACAAGGAGAAAATATATTATTTTGAAAGTAAAAATATATTTTCTTAAGTATATTTAGAAGATATATGATTTTTGGGAAAAATATATATTTTCTTGAAATACATTATTTTGGACAAAATAAGTTTATATATATTTTCTAAGTGAGACTTGAAAATATATTGTTTTGGGAATATATTGGCATATTTTTATTTGGAATAATACGCAGGAATACGACGCCAATACATGGCAAGTTATACAAATATAAGAATACGAGAATACATCATTGGGAAGGAAATACGAATACAAATACTTGAGAAGTATTGTTACAAAATATTGTTTAACGATTATTCCGAAATTTAATAAATATAATTTAAGTTAAAATATTAATTATTTTAACAAATAATTATATGCTTGGAATAATAACGAAGACACTTTAAAACGTAACTCAAAGGCACTAATTAATACCAAGTCAAGGCACGACCCGCTCGTCTAACGGACCGTAGTACGCATGTAGGTAGTTGTGCGTTCTAGAGGAAGCTTTGAGTTACATCGGATACAAGGAACGCAAAACTGTGAGTTCATTTCTCCCCTTTTCTTTAAATTGTTTTGTTAATTAACTTCGGGGGTGAAATACATGTTACAAAAGGATTACATACAAATACAATTGGTATGGTTAGCCTAGGAAAGAACCATAGATCATGTGAATGGGTAGGCGGATACTTGAGACCATTAATCCTCGTATAAGGACCGAGGGGCATGAGTGATAGATCTATTTAGGTGTAGCGAGCCCCATCCATGAGTCCGCCGAATGGGCCATGTGGTGACTATGTCTTACAGCCAGAAACCCGGTACAAAGTCTGCTAGGTTTGAGTCTTCCTGCACCATGTCACGTATATTAATGTATTAGCTACACATTAATCGATATGTTTCCTTGTAGCTTTCATACCGGGATTTCAATTACATACAAACATATTTACAAAGGTTTCAAAGGTTTATACATACACACAAACGAACACATGAACTCGCTCAACTTTTGTTGATGTTTTCAAACTACATGTATTTCAGGGAATTAGTAAGTGGATCTGGCGGGCGTTGGAAGTTTTTATGCTGCGTTAGGAATAAAGATGTCATCCATGGTCTTTGGGTTTGGTCAGTGTGTCTTATTCCTGGACGGGACACGTCTCCCAAACCTTGGTGCTATTTAATATCTTTTGATGAACTCATAAACATTTTGTATGATTGTAAAACTTGAATTTGAAGTCTACGTTTTTTAAAACAATGTTGTTATGTTTTTAAACTTATTTAATGGATGACAAACCTATGGTTTTATCATATAGCTATTGTTATGATTGAACGCAATGATATTAAGAAAGTCACACCATAATCACGCTTCCGCAAAAGTCAGGGTGTGACATCTACCACTAGTTGAATTTTCATATAATAATAACTACCATTCCAGTATTGGAATGTTTCTGTACGAAATGCTTTACAACATGAAATATCAACCCTAGGGTGTTGGGATGAAGTGGGTACACTAGAATTAGCCCACAAATATATATAGTCAGGAGCACTAATAAAAAGATTTAAGTGATCCTGCCCAAGATCGATAAAAGTCTTACGTGACTGAAAGACTAAAACCAATCAAGTTTTATGTTGGTAATATAGTTACATTCAAGGTATCCCTATGGGAAGGGGTTATTCAATTTGGAAGAAATTGAGTCCAAGATTATTGAGCCATTTAAAATCATGGAACGTGTTAGTAAGGTAACTTACCGATTGAAACCGCCAGAAGAATTGAGCAGGGTACACAACACTTTCCATGATTCATTTTTTTTTTTTTTTTTTGCAAAAAGTGCTTAGCTAATGAAACAGCTTACATAAGCTATGACGATATCGAAGTTGATGATAAACTAAACTATGCCGTAAAGCCTATCGCAATTCTTGATTGAAAGGTTAAAAGCTTAAGAAACCAAGAAATCAATCAAGTTAAAATCAAATGGGAACACCGACAGGGATCGGACACCACTTGGGAGTCCGAAGAAAAGATGAGACACTTATACCTTTTCTTGTTTGGTACGTATTATGATTTCGAGGACGAAATCCTCTTTAAGGGTACTTGTAACACCCCTAAAAATATAAAATTTTATGTGTGTAAACATGTATATTTAATATTATTGATATAGTAAAAATATAAAACTAGGATATTTAACTTAGTTAAATATCTATGTTAATTAATAAAGAAACAAAGGATTTTAATCCTATTTATAAACTTTATAATTAGAGGGATCAATTTAGTCAATATTGGAACTTGTTTTTACAACAAGTTATAAGTTTCAAACACACCCTTAGGTGTGTTATCTCCTGGTCGACCAAACACAGAGCCAAAGACAGAGTTCTAGCTCTCAAACACTAAATTCACTTAAATCCCTCCAATAATCAATGAAGAATTCGATTAGGAATCAATTCTAAGCAAAAATCTTGATCACCAACTTTGGGAGATCATAAGGTATGCTCAATTTTGATATTTGGTGAAACTTTGATTTGTTATAAATTCTCATGGATGAAGTTTTTGAAAGATTAATTGATATTTTGACTCAATTAAGATGACTACAACTCTAGGAACAAACCCTAGATGAAAATTTAGTGAAATTGTGTTATAACCTATTGAATTGATGAGTTATCATATGTGGGTTATGTGGGTTTTGTGAATATTATGAAGAACACTTGAATCATAGAGATGATTTAGTGTTACTTGAAGGTTTGGAATTAAGTTTTGGTGTAGTTATAGTATTCTTGAAATATGAATTGAAATACTATGCTTTAACATGGTTAAAGTCATTAATCATGAACATGATAATGTTAGGATATTAATTATGCACACAAGGTGTTTGATAAAATGCTTGAATGAATTTGAAATACGTGAGATTTATGAAATAATTACTTATTTGGCTAGTTGAAAGCATTTAAAAGTTTAATATAGAATTATGGATATTAAGCGATATGTCCGAATTGGATTTTATAGGCAATTTGGGTGGATCGTCTAGTAACCAAGGTGGAACGGACAATCGGTTGAAAGGAAAGCTCTAAAGGTACGTGGCTATTCGCTTCGTAGATTATCATTATCTTATGTCTAGTTATTTGAATAATGATTAAATCGTTATGAAGTTTGGTTATTACTGAAATGGAGGATTCCGTATGTTTTAACCGGTTGAAATAACTAGTGTATAGTGCTAAATAAAAACATGGAAGTGGTGGATTCCACTTTAAGGTTTAAACGGGTCAAAGTGATCCGAATCATACATGTTTGGTTGTGTGAAAGCGATAGAATTCGCCGACGAAACCAAACGGGTCAAAACAACCAAAGTGATAAACTTTGGCGAATTAAGGCGATGGATGTCGCTAGAAAAGTTAAACGAGTTAATTTGATCCAAATGGTGATTGTTTGGTAATATAAAGCGATGGATGTCGTTAAGTAAACCAAACAGGTTAACATAATCAAAGTAATGCAACCTTGGTGAATTAAAGCGATGGATTTCGCTAAGAAAGTTAAATGGGTCAATAGGATGTCTTAATGTAAACCGGAAAGGTTACATGAAGAAAGACGTCGATTTGATACCGAAATTGAAGTAATGAATACTATAGTCGTTAGCCGAGGAAGGGTAACGTTGAAAATAAGTCATAAATTCAGGATTTAGTATGACTAGAATATGCATGAAAAATTAACATCTGAATGTTATTAACTTTGTTTAACTAGTTAAAGCTAAACGGGTCGAATAAAAGAATCTATATATATATGTAAGGGTGTATAAAGTGCAAGAATAATGTTCCTTCATTTTTGATATGCTATATGGGTAGTCGTATTGTCACGGCCCCCGACCCGGTTTTACCCGGTTCAGAAGCCGTGGGACAGAAACCCGTGGTATTGGTGTTTAATTAGGCAGCGGAAATTTTAACAGGATCGTTTTAACTGAAAATACCCCTTTATTTTATTTCAAATTTTGGGACAAACCCTGTAGTTTACAATAAAAGAATTTCACTGGGAAATTCCCTGTTTACATAAACTTGTTTATTTATTTACTGAGCCACTTTATCCAAGCTGGTAGTGCAACACGGCACTTTTCCTTGTTCACGGTAAATCACCTGAAACATGTTTAAAAATATTTTATCAGCGGGGAAATATTGGCGAGTCATTCAATTTGCCTCAAAATGACACCTTGTTACAATTTACAGCATTAAGGGTTTTTATATTTGCCTCTATCTTATAATTAGCTGGTTCAGCTGGCACTCGACCGAATCTATGACTGTGGACATATCACTAATTAGGCTCGCCCACCTAAAGTGATAAATCGTTAGTAGTAATGTATACAAAACCCCCAGTTACTGCCAGTAATTACAGATTAGCAAAGACTTGATCACTGCAAAGTATAACTGGAAAACATTTAAGGTTTTACAAAGCAATTTGATAAAAATAGAATGACTCACATTGCAAGTTTAGTTGGACAGAGTTTTGCCTACTGATTAAGCCTGGTAACCTAGTTAAAATAACAATGCACACGAAACTAGGTTAGTAACTTAGTACAACATTTACGATAAATTCACGAAATCAAAACCCTCACGACGAATGACAAAGTATAGCCCGAATTCGGGCAGCACTTAAACATCCGTCGAATCGGTTTCAATCGATCGGACATTATATCGTAGCATGATCGAGTTATTACCCCGTAATCGTAGCAGCGTTTCACTACTTTGGACGTGATTTTAAAGCAGAATGATAGTGTTTTAGTGAAGATTTTCGAGCACAGAGAACTGGCCATGCAACGATCTATTTATAGCTAAAATTTGAGTTCCTCGTGGCCCGCGTAGACCTGAGGGTGTGTCCTTCGCGACCCGCGAGGGCCACCCTAGCTACGGCTAGGGCTGCCGTGTCACCCCCTAGGTCTGCCACGTGTACGACACGTGGCCTTAAGCTTATCCGGAGAATTTTGAAGTTGTCGCGCCCCGCGTAAGCTTTGGTTAACTCTTACGCGGCCCGCGACAGATCGATAAACTTGGATTTTCTTGATTTTTCATGAAATTTAGGGTTTTAGGGGTCCGGGTTTTCACTTACGGAGTGTTTTGGGACATTTTTGCAGGTCCTTACATCATCCCCACCTTATTTAAAATCTTTTCCTCGAGATTTACTGGAATAAGTAAGGATATTTTCACTTCAATTCCGATTCCAACTCCCATGTATACTCAGGTCCTCTTTTCGAATCCCACTTTACCTTGACTAGCACCAATCTTTTGTGCTTAAGGAACTTGACCTTTATGTCTTCTATTTGAAAAGGTTTCTTGTAGGTGCATATGTCTGTCGACTTCGTCTTCTATCGAGTCTTGTATTAGTTTAGAAAGATCAGGGCACGAAAAACGAGAATGTGTGATGGAAGTTGATTTCGCACAAAATGACAAAGAGTCATTTCGTACGAAATAGCCTGTGGCTATTTCGCACGAAATGAACTCCTGGTCATTTCGTACGAAACACTATGCCTATATATAGCTGATGTGCCATTTCATTTGTAACGATTCTGATTTCCGGTACCGAACTGCTGTCGACGTGTCTACTGCCTGTAATCTTTGTCAAATCAATATATAAGACATTAAAAGTGATTCTGTGTGTAAATCAAGTCGATTCCAAGTCAATACGTCTGTTTCCATCTTTCGTATTGATAAGAACGCTTCTGAACGACTCGTATTGGTCGTGAAAACGATCCTACAAGTGGTAACAGAGCTCAGGAGGAAGAGTTCTTGCCAAATCAACTTGATTTCAACAAAATTTCTGTATTCTACACCTTCTTTTCAAAATTAAACAGAATTTCACGGTTAAAATGGTTTAAATTTCACATATTAAGTGCGAAACATAGTTTTAACAAAGCCTTGAAAGAATCGGACTTAGAACCGAACAAAATCATGGTCAATTTTGGCAAAATCTGATCGAAAAGATGACATCAGCAGCATTTCGCGCGAAATAGTCTATTTCGTTTGAATCAGGTCATTCATTTCGTATGGAATACACCTTGGAATCTTGATTTCGTGCGAAATCAACATCTTCATTTCGCACGGAATAGCGCAGTTCTTGTTGTTTCGCATGAAATCACCCATTTCGTACGAAATCATCTTATTTCGCATGAAATCAAATAATTTCGCATCAAATTGTCATTTCGCATGACTGTTTTCGCACGAAATCACCATTCCGTTTGAAAGTGGTTATTTCACTTGAAGTTCTATTTCGCATCAAAGGGTATTCCGCACAAAAAGTGATTTCGTGTGAATCATCATTTCGTTTGAAACTTGAGATTTTGTGAAAAAGTTTACCGAAACATGGAAGAAGAATTTTACAATGCGTTTGCTACACCAGTTGCTCCTGTTACAGCTGCTGAAACTGTTTACAGTGAGAATGAGACGAGAACTTATCAAAAACCGCCGAAGCTTATGTACATTGAAGATTTTAGAGGATGGCAAAATAGGTTTGAAAACTGGGTGCAAGCTTATAAGTTTGACGCATGGTGTTCGTTAGAGGTAGATTACGAAAAACCGAAAAATGAACGTGGGCTTGAAAAAGCTTTTAGTGACTATTCAGAGGATGAAAAATTGAAATACACAAGTGAGAAGATGATGATTAGTATTCTTCAACAAGCAGTTAAAGAAGATATCTTTGTTTTGCTTCAACATGCGGGTACTGCTAGATCAATTTGGACGGCGTTGATTAACAAGTTTAAAGGAAGTGCTGATATGATAAAGAACAAAAAAGCTTTACTAAAGAAATCATTTGATATGTTTGTAGCTTTTGAAGGTGAAACAACAAAAATGACCATTGATAGATATTGTCATCTGGTTTTGGAAATGGGAAGATTGGATATAAAGAAAGACGACGATGAATGGGTTGATAAGCCAGCCGATGCGTTACCGCAGAATAAATGGGGAACATATTTGTTGATCTTAAAACATATGAGGAAATCAGAAAGTATGAATTTGGCAAAGTTCATTCAGAAGATTGAAGAACATGAATTGGATATTCAGAAAACAGCTATCATGAGTAATCCAAATGCGCAACAAGATGTCAGTTTATACTATAGAGGAAATAAATTTGAAACTACTCCGAGTTCAAAGATTAAGACTGCTTTCAGTGCTGATAGTTCTTCTGGAACGAATGGTAGTACTGTAACTCAGAGTGGTGGACATTCGTCTTCGTATTCAAGCTTTGATCCAAATTTCACAACACCAAGTTCTCAAAGTCAGAATTCAACGAATCTGCAATGCAATGTTACATTAAACATTCAAAATGGTCAAAATATTTCTCCAGAAATAGCTAAGCAACACATGGCATCACTTGTTGCTATGTTAGAGTCGTATGAAAGTTTAGTTGCTGGCAAAATTGGAAATCCGATGCTCACAAAAGAAGATTATGACCAAATAGATGCTGAAGAACTTGAGTTGATGGATGTCAAGTGTAACACCTCGTAAAATCACGTCCAATGATGTATTGACACGTGTAATAAACCCTAATAAAGTCCAATGTTGAATTTAAGGGACTAATTTTTCGAAAAATCGAAAACTTTGATAATAAAAGGACTGGAAGTGTTAGCATACCTAAAATAAGTTTCCAAATAACCTCTCACGATGTTTATATTCACAAATGTGCCACTTGATGAATAAGTGTAGTCGTTTGCGTAATTAATTGAAAGTTTGCCCAATAAAGGGTTAAAAGCGTCAACATGTTAATTCTTACCTCTGAGTGACCTTCTAACAAACCGGGAACTTAATAATATTTAATTATACTCTCGGGAATGCCAAATAATGGCCATCTAAGGTTTTTATGCCTATAAGTAAAGTTACGCGCAACTTTGCAAGTTAGAGGGGCTAAAAGTGTCAATAATTATACCTTTGAATGACCTTTTAGCGAATCCGAAGCATCGTGATGTTTAATCATACTTTCAAGAATGTCTAACATGGATAAGATGAGGCTTCAATACTATTAAATGATGAAATGCGCAAGTTTGCGCAATAGAGGGACCTAAAGCGTCAACTTCTGAATCTACGCCCTTCGGTGACCATTTAAGAGAACGGGAGCATAGTAACATGTATGTATATGCTTGGGAATGAGCAATATGGGCCATGGAAGGCATGGATATCGTTAAACGGCATTTCACGCTACTTTGCGCAATTAAGGACTAATTGCGTCAAACGGCAAAAGTATGCCGATTCGTATGATAACAGACATTCCGGAATATGTCCATGAGTTAAATGTACCCTACTTATCCTTCGTATAGCTTAGAAATAGGTTTAGAGGTATTTCGTGCGCAAAAATAAACTTTTATGTCATGCAGGGGCTAAAAGTGTCAAAAAGTGCACAAGTTTGCATTTTCGCGCGTATCTCACATTCTGAACATCTCCGGACACCCAAAAATTTATGTAAGCACTAAAATATTTTATTTTAGTGATCGCCTTGATAAAATTCCACTCGTCGCGTAATTTGGACCGTTTTTAGCATCCGTCCGTGTTTCGTCGTAATTCGATGCACAACGAGACCGTACGGCCAAACGAACCGACATCCGACATGTTTTTGAGCATGTTTCATATCCCCTATATTTAGGCATCATGTTAGAGCCTTGAAATGAGGTTAACGGGCCTTAAACGTGCCTAAAATAACCATAAAAGCTCACAGGGGCCATTCCTGCCATATTTGAAACTGCTGTTGCTGAGATAGACTGTCAGGCGGGCCGCGTAACTTCCTGTTGTTCCCTACGCGGGCCGCGAGGCCTGGCCAGATGTGGAAAATAGCTGAAAACAGCCTGTTTATTGCTGGATGTTGTTCAAAACGGGTTCCTAGCTCTTAAACTCGATTCTAGGGGCTGCCCACCGGTTTTAAAAGGTGGTTTAACACCTGTCCTAATCTGTTTACATGTCCCCGACACTTGTCGCGATCATACGAAGTCCCGAAAAGTATAAATAGGTGATGAGTTCACTTGATACTTCACTTGCATTCTAAATTCTGAAGCTCTCTGATCAACCTCAGGCCTTCTAGAGATCTCTAATAGTAATTAGGACTCTTGTAAGTGTTCATAACCCTTTCGATTTCGTTTTAGCTTAGTTAATTAGCTATTAGTCAAACCGTCGTAATTTAAATTTGACTTTGCGATTAATTGAAATCCGCTCAGTCATTTCTTGAATTGAAAGTACCTACAAGTAGGTATTTATGTGGGTAACAAACCCTTAAAAGGGTACTTTCAGATTCCCACTCTAACTATGTTAATTGTCGAGTCAAAGCTTACTTTAAAAAGTCAACAGAATGTGTATTTTCAAATTTAAGCATAATTAGCAATGTAGGGTACATGCAACCTGTTTGATCATTAATATAACATGGTAATTAATGTAAGAACATGTCCCAACATGTTCAACTCGACAATTTTCAGTATTAAACCCGGATCGGAACCGAAAGTCGCATAATTTGACTTTTGCTTTGACTTTCAGTTCTGACCCGTTTATGCATGTTTAAGATCTGCCTTAGAGCTTATTTTGGACCAGGTTTCATATAAGTATAACTCTCTGAGTTTATGCAACTTGATTCAATACTTATCCGATTCATATGCATGTTTCCGATTAATGCTTAAATGTTGACTATTATGCCCTTTTGACTATAAAACGTGATTTTTGAAAAAGTGAAAGAGTAGAAACCTTAGTTACTGATTTATAAACTTGCACCTAAAATTTGATATCAGTTTGAGGTCTAGATTAAGAGTTATGCTCATTAGCGTAATTTGAAAGCTTTATGTTAATTAATTGGCGTAATTAGCGTATAGCCTATTTAAACCCACTTTTTGATATCAAACTTTTTACCCACTGATGTAATATAATATTTTGGGATTTTTGAAGATTTTTATTTAATTTTTGGCTGAGCATAACATAGGTCTCTAGGTTGATTCGGGTTATGACGGTTTTGCCCTTTTAAGCCATAAAATGAGTTTTACAAATCCCTTTGACCCCAAACCTTTTTCTACTGATTTTATTCGATAAATACAATATTTTGAGCCTTTTGGAATTATAAAAATATCAGCTTCTCTTTGAAAACCCGGAAATGGCTCCAAATCGTCCTTTTAAGCGTTTTTAACGCATAGTATGTGCTAAGACCATATTAAACATATAAGGTTGATACCTACTGATATTTTTAGTATATTTTTATATATTAACAGTAAGTAAAAGTTTTTAAACTCAGGTTTCCAGTTGTGACCTTTTTAGCCTAAGTGAAATTACCAAAATACCCCTAAGGGGCATAGTTTGGTTTTAAATGATAAGTTTCACATATAGGTCATACCCTACTATGATAACATGTTAAATTAAGTGTATTTACTGTATAAATCAGACCTGTAACTCAGATTTATAAATAAACTCTTTTATAATCTTTAAAATGACCAAAATACCCCTACGGGGCTTATTTTGAGATTAAACTCGTTTTTGGGCATAATGGAAGATATCCTACTGATATCACAACATATTAAAGGCATATTAACTTAGGAAACCTGTATATGACTCTTTTGGTTACTCGTTACGCACTTGTCGCGTTCGGATCAGCTTATGTGACTAGTTCGCATATATTAGCCAAAGCGGGTCAAACCATATCATTTTTGTCTCAAAATCCAGAATGTGTTTAAGTTACCCATATTAAACAAGCATGCAAGCTTGTCGGGTCAAAACCACATTCTAAACCGGTCTTCGCTTTATCATGCGTTTGAACCGTGTCTTCCTTTTGAAAGTTAACCGGTCTAAGCTTAGGCTTAATTAAAGACCCGTTAGGAATCTAATAGGTTATTAAAAACCTTCGTTCCAGATTTAGGAGCCCAGTAAAAGCTATCTGTACTTGCTTGGTGGTATACGGCTGGGATTGAATTTATATTTAGCTCAGGTAAATACTTTTAACTTATTTTCCCTATACGGGCTTGGGTTACGGTATATAGAATACCGCTTGATCGAGCATCAAATCTTACATCTTTGGGTGGTTAATTGAAAATTTTGATCGGCTCGTTTAAACAGTCTTGTTCACTTAAAGCCTTTGGGGGGTTAATGACCATGTCCCGGATATCCCTGGCATCATTTTACGAAATGGCCACGACCTGAGCACGGGGTGTAGGCGTACACCTGTCAGTGTATAACTCATTATTGTGGTGTGTCTATTGATCTTTAACCCGGACAAGATCCGGGCTACTGAACGCACAAGTAACATGTAATTCGTTCACAAGATTATAATATTAAATGATTATCTCAAGTTATAAAATGTTTTGTGCCACGTGCATTCAAATCAATTTTCAACCCTTTTCAAAATGAGTCAGTTAAATTGTATTTACCAGTGTAAACTGACGTATTTTCCAAAAGGTTAAGTGCAGGTACTACTCGTAATAGGCTGGCTGTCTTCTAGCGTCCACAATAAGTCTCGCAAGCTTGGATGCCTTAAAGTCTGTTGAACAAATGATTCATTTTATTTTTTTGATCCGCCTGTGGATCCTTTACATTCCGTTTGTAATACTTAATATTACTTTATATCGGGTTGTAATATATTTATCTTTTGCTTCCGCTGTGCATTTAAATATTGTGTTGTATGACTATGACGATATCAACTACGTCACTATACTCCCCACCGGGCCCGCCGGTGACACGTGGAAAATTGGGGTGTGACAGGTTGGTATCAGAGCCAACATTGAGTGAATTAAACACTAGCTTTTTTTTGCGTTTAATCTCAATGACACGATAGCACATCCTTTGACCTTCTGAGTCTAGACTTAACATAGGAATACTCTCGTCCCTATTCGGAAGATTATTACCTTCAATTATATTTTAATATGTCGCCAAGCAAGAAGCTGTAATGGAAATTCTCCCCATTTGAAGCCTAGGAAAGGCCAAGCTTCGTGTTGCGACTAGGATTAACATACGACCAAGGAGAGGACATTCAGAACTAAAATGAAGAAGAGACTCCTTTTACTGAAGAACGTTTCCTTAAAAGTCTTTATAACGATATTTATCTTTTGGTCCCTTTGAGGACAACATCATTTCTTTTAAGTCCCTTTTAGGGCAATTCTATACCTCTTTTAAAACCGTTGGGATGTTTTATCTAAATTTTATTTATATCATTATATATGAATATAATATATGAAATAAACTAAAATAACAGTTCTGTTATAAGATCTACCATTATAATAAAATGGAAAAATCTAAAAAGGACAAGACCTAGCCTCGTGTCATTATCAAGACCCGGCCAAGATGGCAGTTCCTCAATTTAGGTTCAGATCCTTATTAACATCCCGAGTTAGGATTGTTCTGCGTAAATTATTAAAAAGAAATCTTAAAGGTAAACCTAGCCTGTATGACGAGGCCAAGATGGTAGGACCTATTCAAGAGATTCACATCCTTGTTAACATCTGTAACATATTAACTTTTCTGGCAGACGTGGTTTGATAAAGTCACACAAATCATCCTTATACCGGATTCTCCCGAAATCCTTTCTTATTTTGTGATTTAAACATCCTTTAGGGATATAATGCCTACGGGCTATAATTAACGTCCTCTGAGACTAAAGACAGTCGTAGCCTACAACTCCCTGTCAAGAAAAGGCGTGGACACGTTCAAGCCTAAATACCTTGATTCTACAAAATTATGGTTTATAATTTAAAGATGTCCTTGTGACTTGACTTTTTGTGCTATAGTTATATTTTAATTAAAGTCAGGATAATTATAATAAAAATCCTGAATGAAAATAATATCATTCCTTTCCTGCCAGTATAAATGTTAAAGAGAATCTTAAAAGGTTTGACCTAGCTTGAATGTCATTGAAGACCTAGCTAAGATGGTAAAACTTGTTTAAAAAGAGATTCAGATTCTTGTTAACATCTGAAAACGTGTTAACACTCCCGACAACAGTGATACGATAAAATCACGATTGTCATCCTTATATTAGGAACTTCCAAACCCTTTATTTAGCCTATATAATCAATAGGAATCATGGCTAATAAACGTCGAACATGATGTACACATCTAAACATCCACCTGGGATGTATACCTACGGGCAAAGATGCATACATGAAAACGATAGTTTTATCTCATAACTTCTTGTCAAGACAATGAATTATGAAATTTTCCGATCCAAAGGAATCATTGAATTATGTTTTAAAATTTCCCTAGTGACAAGGCATCTGTGACATCGAAAAGTCCTTTGGAACAAGCCGTTGTGCTATATAAGATGTCAGTATGACATCGACAGTCGTGACTTATGTCCCATGTCTAGTAAATATGAAGGATTATATTCCGTTTAAACGCCAAAGATGGTTTATTTAAAAACTTAGGCAAGCATAATCAAATAAATTAAATACTATCTGTTGGCCCATATGGTTTATTCGCACCATGGCTACTTAATTATCAAGTTCGACAATTCGCTATATAATTAAACCAATTTATTACTACTTGGTTTGTAGCCTTCAAAGCTTCACCATGGCTGACTCCTCTGAAGCTTACAATCGTCTAGTTGATCAGAATGATGATGCAAGACTGAACTTAACAAGCACCGAGTTACAGGCTATGATAGATACAGCCGTAAACAACGCTGTGGACCGTGTGTTGAAGGATCATAAGCGAAAGTGCGATGATACCCCAAATAAATGTTGTAAAAAGGGTAAGACCGGTTCGAACTATAACCAGTCCAAACCAAAGGAGGCAAAACCCAAATGTAAAACCTGCAAGAAGAAGCATTTCGGAAAATGTTTCTATGAGCAGACCGGGGGATGTGTCATCTGCAAGGAGATGGATCACAAGACCCATGAGTGCAAGGACTTGAAGGACGCCACATGCTATGATTGTGGCGAGAAGGGGCACATAATTAACCGCTGCCCAAAGAAGGCAACTAAAAGGAAATGCACTCTGGAGTCACAAGCTAGGCCTTGTGGATTTGTAACAAGAAAGGGCACAAGACCTTGGAGTGCCAAGACATAAAGGACGCAACCTGCTATGGTTGCAATGAAATAGGGCACATCAAGACAAATTGCCCAAATAAAACCAAGAAGCCTGGGGAGGCTAAGGAGACCAAAGCTGGGAGCTCTCAAATGGACGCTCAAGAGGCTATTCAGGATGACAATGTCACAACAGGTACTTTCTTTATCAATAACGCTCATGCTAGAGTATTATTGATTCAGATTCAGATAAGTCTTTCGTAGACAATAGATTTTGTAAATCATTAAATCTGCCTGTTAAAACTCTAAGCGTTAAGTATAAAGTAAAATTGGTCGATAGTACCTCAGAGACTACTTCAGCAATATTAGATGGATGTTTTATATCCATTAGGAATCATTCGTCCGATGTCCTAGTTTCCGTTAAAGTATAAGGACTCAATATAGTGATAAAAATCGATTGGTTGTCTTGAAAATCAAGCCCATATTGTGTATAATAAGAAACAAGTAGTTATCAAGACTCCTTATGAGACAACCCTCATAATTACATGTATCCGTACGTTTAATTAATATTAAACAACATAAAAAAATGGTGGAACCGGCCGTCCCCGGAATCGAACCTGGGTCTAGGCCACACCCTTTCGCGCGCCTAGCCAACCGAGCTAGGTGCCTAGTTTGTGAAATTTCTATTTTGATTGAATATAAGCACATGTATAATAACTTCCTTACTTCTTACTATAAGTCACCTACTTATCCTCCTTATGTTGACTAAGTATTAGAATCCAAGACTTTACCTCTATGTTTTGGTTACTCTTGGCTTGCTTATGTTGACTAAACACTAGAAAGGATGAAGTAGAAACCATTAAGTATATCAGTGGTTATACTAGAAAGAACATGGTAAGGTATACATCACAATCATTCGATGGTAATACCCTTGATTAGTGAGGACATTAATGAAACCCACAAGAAAGATCCTCCTATGCATTAGGGGATGGTCCAAGTTTTAAGGACCTTATTAGAAAACCTATTATACGCGTCACGGAATAGGAAAAGATTGAGTAATAATTTTCCGACTCCCCCATAAGATTTATAAACTATCGGCAGTGTGCTGCAGACCTTGGTTCATTGATGGAAATAGTACCCTTATTCGGTTAACCTAGAATTTAAGCATAATGCACTATATATATATTATGATTTAGCATCGGCAATAAGAGGGCACATTAAGATTTCAAAGCCTGCTTATTATGAATCCATTATGGATCCACCTCAACTACTCACATTTTATAGATTAAGAAATAACCAGTCGAGGCCGAGATTGCCCTACAATTTGTCAAAGGTTTTATAGCTAAGTTTAAAAGGTTTAAGAATGGAGACGTTTAGCCCTCCTGAGGTATGATTAGAGGCAGCTCACATTAATAATGACACCAGATAAATCCAGTATGGTGATTTTATGGCTAGGAGTTACGTTTGGTTGCAGGTACTGCTAAGTCTCTCATAAAACTATAAGCTTAGCAAACTTTTAATCTTTCCCGTAAGAACCCCAGATAGTAAGTGTAAGGTAAAACTTACAGGCAAAATCATAATAACCATTTCTTCTGTTCCTGTTAGAAATCTCTAATCATGGAATTCTAGAAGTACCCTCTCTCTAGAAGAAGTGCGTCAGCATGTATAGTTGATATCTCTTTGATCTCTATCGATTGCGAATACCAGATGGTATGATAAAAGCGCCACATGAGGATTGGTGTATCTTAATATGTTCCATAGATTGCTTCCATGCCTGATCAGTATGGAGGTTTAATGCATGGAACCGCAAGGATATTCTAATAGTCATATGGTACTAAAGTCAACTAATGGTATTCAAGGAAGATATCCAGAATGGAATTGCCAAAGTAAATGTTCCCGATTAAGGAATTCATGGACTTGTGACATAAATGTGTCACTTATCTGACACAGAATATGACAGATGAACTGGAGCCTGAGATTTAGAAAATCTCTGTAACCTCATTGTATCTTGATTACCCTGTTTACCTCCTGAGAGGCAGGTAGAATTAAGATTTATATCCCATTTAGGGTTGTATTCTTATGAAATCTCCAAGACGGCTAGTGCCATTATTGGAAGAATCAAAACCCCAATTAAATAAGTTTTGAAAATAAAGAATTCATATAGCCTAACCCTATATTCTAAGAATTCGGTATTGTTAATTAAGAAAGACGGTTCATTTTGCTTATGCATTGAATACCGCAACCCAAATTAGGCAACAATTAAGAATTTCCATCAGCTGCCCAGGATCGTCGATTTGTTCGACTAACTGTGAGGATTAACTATCCCTTAAGATTAGTTTTAAGTAATGGTTGGAATAACCATTTCACATTGAGATAAGCTTTTCTATAATAGTTGATGTATAAGTATCAAGGCTGCTCCTTTGGAGACCTTGCTTAGATGGAATGTTGAATACCTATTGTTAAATAGAAGATTGGTACGTCCAATCATCAGGATCTGAAAATTTCCTTGGAAACAACGAATAGGATCATACAAATCCATGATCATCTGTAGGATTGCCAGTTTTGGCAGAAAATCAAAGATTAATGAAAATAGCAACCCTCCTAAGTCCTTGTTAAGGAATAAGGTTCAACAAAGATATCACTCTGGAAGGGTGTGCCAATTTGTTAATTATCAGACTAGTTAAGCTCTGAATATATAAAATCATTCGAAGGAATCGAATGTATCAAAGATCAACTAACTTATGAGCTAAAACCTATTTAAGGAGCTTGGCGGAACTCGCAATGTATTACACCCTAAGGATTAAAAGATATGTTTCGCCAATAAGTCAAGAAGCACTATCACATAACGGTTGGCAGACTTGTGATATAATGATAAACCTGTATCGAATACGGATCGACAGGATAAGAAACCCCAAAAAGGATACATGAACCTATTATATAGAGGTCAAATTGGGAGCTTGGAGAGACTCCAGATATGCTATAGAAGTTAAGTTCGTTATGTGACAAAAAGTACTTCCAGCATTTTAGCAAATCTCGAGGTCGAGATTTCTTTTAAGGGGGTAAGGATGTAACACCTCGTAAAATCACGTCCAATGATGTATTGACACGTGTAATAAACCCTAATAAAGTCCAATGTTGAATTTAAGGGACTAATTTTTCGAAAAATCGAAAACTTTGATAATAAAAGGACTGGAAGTGTTAGCATACCTAAAATAAGTTTCCAAATAACCTCTCATGATGTTTATATTCACAAATGTGCCACTTGATGAATAAGTGTAGTCGTTTGCGTAATTAATTGAAAGTTTGCGCAATAAAGGGTTAAAAGCATCAACATGTTAATTCTTACCTCTGAGTGACCTTCTAACAAACCGGGAGCTTAATAATATTTAATTATACTCTCGGGAATGCCAAATAATGGCCATCTAAGGTTTTTATGCCTATAAGTAAAGTTACGCGCAACTTTGCAAGTTAGAGGGGCTAAAAGTGTCAATATGTTTAATTATACCTCTGAATGACCTTTTAGCGAATCCGAAGCATCGTGATGTTTAATCATACTTTCAAGAATGTCTAACATGGATTAGATGAGGCTTCAATACTATTAAATGATGAAATGCGCAAGTTTGCGCAATAGAGGGACCTAAAGCGTCAACTTCTGAATCTACGCCCTTCGGTGACCATTTAAGCGAACGGGAGCGTAGTAACATGTATGTATATGCTTGGGAATGAGCAATATGGGCCATGGAAGGCTTGGATATCGTTAAACGGCATTTCACGCTACTTTGCGCAATTAAGGACTAATTGCGTCAAACGGCAAAAGTATGCCGATTCGTATGATAACAGACATTCCGGAATATGTCCATGAGTTAAATATACCCTACTTATCCTTCGTATAGCTTAGAAATAGGTTTAGAGGTATTTCGTGCGCAAAAATAAACTTTTATGTCATGCAGGGGCTAAAAGTGTCAAAAAGTGCACAAGTTTGCATTTTCGCGCGTATCTCACATTCTGAACATCTCCGGACACCCAAAAATTTATGTAAGCACTAAAATATTTTATTTTAGTGATCGCCTTGATAAAATTCCACTCGTCGCGTAATTTGGACCGTTTTTAGCATCCGTCCGTGTTTCGTCGTAATTCGATGCACAACGAGACCATACGGCCAAACGAACCGACATCCGACATGTTTTTGAGCATGTTTCATATCCCCTATATTTAGGCATCATGTTAGAGCCTTGAAATGAGGTTAACGGGCCTTAAACGTGCCTAAAATAACCATAAAAGCTCACAGGGGCCATTCCTGCCATATTTGAAACTGCTGTTGCTGAGATAGACTGTCAGGCGGGCCGCGTAACTTCCTGTTGTTCCCTACGCGGGCCGCGAGGCCTGGCCAGATGTGGAAAACAGCTGAAAACAGCCGGTTTATTGCTTGATGTTGTTCAAAACGGGTTCCTAGCTCTCAAACTCGATTCTAGGGGCTGCCCACCGGTTTTAAAAGGTGGTTTAACACCTGTCCTAATCTGTTTACATGTCCCCGACACTTGTCGCGATCATACGAAGTCCTGAAAAGTATAAATAGGTGATGAGTTCACTTGATACTTCACTTGCATTCTAAATTCTGAAGCTCTCTGATCAACCTCAGGCCTTCTAGAGATCTCTAATAGTAATTAGGACTCTTGTAAGTGTTCATAACCCTTTCGATTTCGTTTTAGCTTAGTTAATTAGCTATTAGTCAAACCGTCGTAATTTAAATTTGACTTTGCGATTAATTGAAATCCGCTCAGTCATTTCTCGAATTGAAAGTACCTACAAGTAGGTATTTATGTGGGTAACAAACCCTTAAAAGGGTACTTTCAGATTCCCACTCTAACTATGTTAATTGTCGAGTCAAAGCTTACTTTAAAAAGTCAACAGAATGTGTATTTTCAAATTTAAGCATAATTAGCAATGTAGGGTACATGCAACCTGTTTGATCATTAATATAACATGGAAATTATTGTAAGAACATGTCCCAACATGTTCAACTCGACAATTTTCAGTATTAAACCCGGATCGGAACCGAAAGTCGCATAATTTGACTTTTGCTTTGACTTTCAGTTCTGACCCGTTTATGCATGTTTAAGATCTGCCTTAGAGCTTATTTTGGACCAGGTTTCATATAAGTATAACTCTCTGAGTTTATGCAACTTGATTCAATACTTATCCGATTCATATGCATGTTTCCGATTAATGCTTAAATGTTGACTATTATGCCCTTTTGACTATAAAACGTGATTTTTGAAAAAGTGAAAGAGTAGAAACCTTAGTTACTGATTTATAAACTTGCACCTAAAATTTGATATCAGTTTGAGGTCTAGATTAAGAGTTATGCTCATTAGCGTAATTTGAAAGCTTTATGTTAATTAATTGGCGTAATTAGCGTATAGCCTATTTAAACCCACTTTTTGATATCAAACTTTTTACCCACTGATGTAATATAATATTTTGGGATTTTTGAATATTTTTATTTAATTTTTGGCTGAGCATAACATAGGTCTCTAGGTTGATTCGGGTTATGACGGTTTTGCCCTTTTAAGCCATAAAATGAGTTTTACAAATCCTTTTGACCCCAAACCTTTTTCTACTGATTTTATTCGATAAATACAATATTTTGAGCCTTCTGGAATTATAAAAATATCAGCTTTTCTTTGAAAACCCGGAAATGGCTCCAAATCGTCCTTTTAAGCGTTTTTTACGCATAGTATGTGCTAAGACCATATTAAACATATAAGGTTGATACCTACTGATATTTTTAGTATATTTTTATATATTAACAGTAAGTAAAGTTTTTAAACTCAGGTTTCCAGTTGTGACCTTTTTAGCCTAAGTGAAATTACCAAAATACCCCTAAGGGGCATAGTTTGGTTTTAAATGATAAGTTTCACATATAGGTCATACCCTACTGTGATAACATGTTAAATTAAGTGTATTTACTGTATAAATCAGACCTGTAACTCAGATTTATAAATAAACTCTTTTATAATCTTTAAAATGACCAAAATACCCCTACGGGGCTTATTTTGAGATTAAACTCGTTTTTGGGCATAATGGAAGATATCCTACTGATATCACAACATATTAAAGGCATATTAACTTAGGAAACCTGTATATGACTCTTTTGGTTACTCGTTACGCACTTGTCGCGTTCGGATCAGCTTATGTGACTAGTTCGCATATATTAGCCAAAGCGGGTCAAACCATATCATTTTTGTCTCAAAATCCAGAATGTGTTTAAGTTACCCATATTAAACAAGCATGCAAGCTTGTCGGGTCAAAACCACATTCTAAACCGGTCTTCGCTTTATCATGCGTTTGAACCGTGTCTTCCTTTTGAAAGTTAACCGGTCTAAGCTTAGGCTTAATTAAAGACCCGTTAGGAATCTAATAGGTTATTAAAAACCTTCGTTCCAGATTTAGGAGCCCAGTAAAAGCTATCTGTACTTGCTTGGTGGTATACGGCTGGGATTGAATTTATATTTAGCTCAGGTAAATACTTTTAACTTATTTTCCCTATACGGGCTTGGGTTACGGTATATAGAATACCGCTTGATCGAGCATCAAATCTTACATCTTTGGGTGGTTAATTGAAAATTTTGATCGGCTCGTTTAAACAGTCTTGTTCACTTAAAGCCTTTGGGGGGTTAATGACCATGTCCCGGATATCCCTGGCATCATTTTACGAAATGGCCACGACCTGAGCACGGGGTGTAGGCGTACACCTGTCAGTGTATAACTCATTATTGTGGTGTGTCTATTGATCTTTAACCCGGACAAGATCCGGGCTACTGAACGCACAAGTAACATGTAATTCGTTCACAAGATTATAATATTAAATGATTATCTCAAGTTATAAAATGTTTTGTGCCACGTGCATTCAAATCAATTTTCAACCCTTTTCAAAATGAGTCAGTTAAATTGTATTTACCAGTGTAAACTGACGTATTTTCCAAAAGGTTAAGTGCAGGTACTACTCGTAATAGGCTGGCTGTCTTCTAGCGTCCACAATAAGTCTCGCAAGCTTGGATGCCTTAAAGTCTGTTGAACAAATGATTCATTTTATTTTTTTGATCCGCCTGTGGATCCTTTACATTCCGTTTGTAATACTTGATATTACTTTATATCGGGTTGTAATATATTTATCTTTTGCTTCCGCTGTGCATTTAAATATTGTGTTGTATGACTATGACGATATCAACTACGTCACTATACTCCCCACCGGGCCCGCCGGTGACACGTGGAAAATTGGGGTGTGACATCAAGTGGTGTTTAGCCAGTGCTGTTAGAAGGGCAGAAAAATTTCAACAAATCACCGGTAGAGATGAGTTTAGTGAGATGGCCAAATCCCCGATAGGATTTGACAAATCAAAGGTTACTTGTTTTCGTTGCAGAGAAAAGGGACATTTTAAACGAGAATGTAAAAATAAAGAAGCAACTGGAAGACAAGAAAAGAATGATTATTATCATAAATCTATTTTTCATCAGATTGCTCAACAACCATCATCATCCCGTGCTATTGAAGAAGGAAAGAAGAAAGCTTATCTTGTTAATCAAGATGATGAAAAAGTGGCAGAGGGTTTTAGATGGGACAAATACATTCCAGCTGATTCAGGACTTGTTGCTCAAATCTTGGAAGAACAAGAAGTCAAATCTAAACCAAAAAGAACGAAAATTTTCAAATCATCAGAAAGTGATGATGACACTGATGATGAAGAAGAATATATCAATACAGCTCGAAAAAATTTGGACTCATTCAGTTTTAATTTGTTCTTTGCAGATAAAATCGAGATGTTAAAAGAGAACAGAGTTGCTCGTCTAAAGAAAGAATTGGAAGAATTGAAAGCAAGGAGAATTGCTGAAGAAAAGGCAAAATTGGAAGCTGAAAAAGCAGAAGTTGAAGAAAATTCGAAAGAAAAGATCGAAGTTGAAGGTTGGGAAAAAGAGTTAGAATTCAATGAAGAACCGGGTATGGTTGAAAAAGTAGTGGAGAAAGTAGTGGAGAAAATTGTTGAAATAGAAAAAAATAGTTGAAAAAGTTGTTGAAGTTGAAAAACTCGTCGAAGTTGAAAAAATTGTCGAAGTTGAAAAGATCATTGAGGTAACAAAACCTTGTCTGAAATGTTTGGAGTCTTGCAAACATTGTGAAGAAAAGGACAAGAAGATTCATGAACTTGAAGAGTTGAAAGAAAAACTGTTGTTTGATGTGAAGTACGTGAAGGAATCATATGATGTGTTGAATAGAACAGTTGATGGTCTGAAAAAGACAAATTTAGAAGTTGATGCTGCTAAGACAATGATGAGCTCAACATTAATGACAAAGCAAAAGGTCATCAATGAATATATTGAAGATTGTGCAAAGCTGAAGCAGGATTTGGAACTTGAAAAAATAGAAAATGAAAGAATCAAACGATTGTTGTTGAGTTATACAACTTGTGATTATTTGATTCACAGAGTTTATCCTACTGTTGCAGGTCTTGAAGCTTTTCAAGAACAAAAGAAAGAAGAAACGGATACTGGTAAGAAACAAAGTGTCAAGTATAACAAGTGCCTGCCCCCGATCTATGAAAGTTATTCTCCCAGAAAGCCAAATGAGGAATGTTTAAATAAGGCTCTCAGCATAAAATTACAGTCTGAAACCATTGATGAGTTACCAGACAACATTGATGTCACATTTACAGTGTCTGACACTGATCATGAGTCTGAGTTATTAAAGAAAGTGGTCGATCAGGTGTTGGATATGGATGAAGAGTCAAAGTCGGAGTCTAAATCTGAAAGTTCGAGTTCGTCAGACAAGAGTCCGAGTTCACCGGTCAAACTAGTTTACAATAAAGAATTTCTTATGTCGAAAAATAATTTGAATGATGAACCAATCAAAGTAGCATATACTTTGAATGATTCGGACAAATTATATTCTGAAGAAGAATTTCCAATAAGAAGTGTCAAAACTGAAATGATCAAACAGGTTTTCAAATTGACAGAAATTAATATTTCTGAAATAAAAGATTTAAATCTTTTTGAAAAACCTAAGAAATACACTTCAAGAGTTCAACAAAGATTGAACAAGAAAATGGGTTACAATTCTGGTTCTGGTTTTCAAAAAAACCAAACCATAACAGTAATTTCAAAAAGAAGGGTTTAGGATTTATTTTTCCAGAAAATTATAAAAATGAGAAAACTTATCAATCAAAAACTAAATTTGTTTCAGGAACAAGTTGTGAGGAAGAACAGAAGAAACCATTCTGGAGACAATCAAACCAAGAGTTTCTTGCTGAAAGAAAGAAGAATTTGAACAAATATGCACCAAGAGCTGACAGAAGAAAATGTTTCAAATGTCACAAGATTGGACATATTGCCTAGAATTGCCAACAGTCCAACAACATAAAACAGGGAGTTTCTTTTAACTCAAAATTAAAAGAAAAATGTGTTGATGAAAGGAAACAACCAACTGAAAAATCTAATGTGTTTGAAAATTTGACTTTCGAAACTGGTGATGTTTCAAAACGTTTTTACAAAAGAAAAGTCGATTTGAACAAACAGAAATGGGTTGTTAAAACAGAGAGTAGTTCTGACAATGAATCTAATTCCATAAAATCAGAGGAGTCATTTGTTGAGAAACATGTTGAAGATTTCGTTCCTGAGATGAACGATGAAAATTTTCCGCCATTGTCAAAGGAAAATTTGAAGTTAAAAGTTGGTAAGATTGAGATTTCAGATCAATTCTTTACTGGTAAAGAAGAATTTGATGCTGAAAAGGCTTTCAATGAAAGAGTTAAACATATTTTTGGTAAGATGGTTGACGGAAAGGTGTGAAAGATTTTTACAAATCTAAAAGATGGTGGGATAAAGATGGATCAAAATCACCCAAGGCTGGTCAGGCTCGGGTGAATGCTTTTTCTAACTAAAAACCTGACTTGCCGGAGCTCCCAAGTTGGTATTCGTGGAG
Source organism: Helianthus tuberosus (assembly GCA_030545235.1). Lineage (NCBI taxonomy): Eukaryota > Viridiplantae > Streptophyta > Magnoliopsida > Asterales > Asteraceae > Helianthus > Helianthus tuberosus. The sequence goes on along the minus strand of JARYGA010013348.1, from coordinate 13,103 downwards.
CAGGAATCGGCATTTTTCTTGAGAAATTCATTTTTGTGATATTTCAACCTACAAGATTACTCAAGGACATTAAGTTGTACTTGATTTATCTTTCCTATATGTAGTGTTGTTGTTAAAACCTAAAAGTGATAAAAAAATTTCAAATGGTTGAAGAAGAATCAAAATGATGAGTAATCCCTAAAACTTCGAGTGGTAAAATAAACTAAACTAATTTTCCGGAAAAATCATTTTGATTAAAACAAACTTAAGTGTTTTGAAATCATAATGGGAAAATAGTTTGTTGTAAGGGGAAGTTCTGATTGTTTATACCAAGTGGATGGAGATTTGAAGCGATTTAATATCAGTTGTCACTTTATTTATACAATTTGTTTTCATATTTCCTTTAAATGATTTTGAATTTTAGGGGGAGTAAGAAATTTCGGAAAATCCAAAAACATTTCGAAATTTGAAAAATACAAAAACATGATAAAATCTAAAAAATAAAAAACATGAGAAAATCAAAATGAGTTTTGTTGTAAAAAAAAAAAAGAAATGATAGTACATCAGTAGACTGTCACGGTACGCTAAATAATTGAAATGATTAAATAGCATTAAACGGTCTCACTGATGATATGCCGATAGGTTTTTGCACATTTAGTAGACTTTTTCGGGATATAAACTTAAATTCAAACTTGCTTGTTTCATAGGGAACACTACTTGGATATATAGGTAATCCCTGAAATCTTGTTTGAAAGACCCCTCTTTCTGAAATACTAGATCTTTATGCTCAGTGATATCTGGGGTATTATCCCGGGACTTCTGATAATGCGGAAGCAATGGCCTAGTCCCCGTATAATACTTTACTGCTGCTTGAAATAAAAGCCCGCCCTCAGCACAAAAATTGATGAAAAGTCCAAAAGATAAAGTCAAGTGCTGTTGTAAAAAAGATCCTCTAAAGGGGACACACCAAAAGTCGAACCTTCAACTCAGCAAAAAATATGAGCTCTCAAGGTTTCGCAATTAACCCCTTACAGATATCATATGTGGTATATTCACCTGTAAGACTGAATATTGGGATCTGGATACGGGAGTATATTCAAGAGGTGGGACACATGAATGAGTTTAAGTTCTTAATACACCTAATTCGTATCCTGAATCTGTTGAAATTTGTGTGAGAATTTAAGTGGATCAGTATATCGACAATCTAAGTGAACTGTTTAATTCTTAATGTGTAACTAAGCTCAATGGTGCTAGTGATTTGTCTCAAAAACTGATATGATCCTTTTACACAAACTCACAAAAATATTATTTGTAAATATTTCTTTACTGCATTTCAATATTTTTCCTACATGCGGTTTATCTTAAATGTTGAAAAAGTCAAAAAGATTTTCGACAACTGATGATGAAGAGCTAATTTTCAAAATTCCAAGTGCTAAGCATGATGAACAAATGGTTTGGGGGAAATTGTTTAGAAAAGAAAAATGATATTCATACATGTGGTCATCAAAGATTAAAAGTGTAAAATCATTTTTGAAGTGTTATCTATCTAAGTGATGATTTCTAAAATTGTTAAACTTTATAATTTGTGAATCTTATGTTTTGGGTAGAGGATGTGCAGGTTATCCAGGCTTCGATTCCTGAGCAGAAGTTGAGCTAGGTTTCGATTCTAAAAACCTGTGAAAGCCAGACTACGATCCCAACACAACTTAAGGGGGAGTCTGCTAGCAAAGGGGAGTCTGAAAGAGAATGAGGAGATAGAAGAAGAGAAGAGAATGAAGGAAGATTACTCTGTCAGATACTTCGGAGAAAGTGAAAAGACTAATAAAGACTGAAGACTGTGAAGACTCGACACCAAAGACTTCGTCAACATCCAAGGGGGAGTCTGTAGGTGCATATGTCTGTCGACTTCGTCTTGTATCGAGTCTTGTATTAGTTTAGAAAGATCAGGGCACGAAAAACGAGAATGTGTGATGGAAGTTGATTTCGCACGAAATGACAAAGAGTCATTTCGTACGAAACACTATGCCTATATATAGCTGATGTGCCATTTCATTTGTAACGATTCTGATTTCTGGTACCGAACTGCTGCCGACATGTCTACTGCCTGTAATCTTTGTCAAATCAATATATAAGACATTAAAAGTGATTCTATGTGTAAATCAAGCCGGTTCCAAGTCAATACGTCTGTTTCCGTCTTTCGTATTGATAAGAACGCTTCTGAACGACTCGTATTGGTCGTGAAAACGATCCTACATTTCTCCACAAATTGCAACTTTTCATTTACCTCTATATCTTGAAGAGGTACTACTAGGGATTCATCAGATAAACATTTCTTGAGGTTAGATACATGAAACACGTCATGTACCCCGGCTAGCTCTTCTGGTAGTTGTAATTTATAAGAAACTGGCCCAATTCGTTGGGTAACTGTGAATGGTCCTATGTACCTTGGACTTAGCTTTCCTTTCTTTCCCAATCGAACTACTCCTTTCCAAGGAGAAACTTTCAAGAGTACCTTATCTCCAACTTGGAATTCCAACGGCTTACGTCGATTGTCTGCATAACTCTTCTGGCGATCTCGAGCCGTTTTCAGTCTTTCCTTGATTTGAGTTATCTTATCGGTGGTTTCCTGGACAATCTCGGGACCTGATAATTGACTTTCTCCTATTTCTGCCCAGCAAACTGGGGTTCGGCACTTTTGTCCATACAGTGCTTCGAACGGGGCAACATTGATGCTTGCGTGATAACTATTGTTATAGGAGAATTCTATTAGGGGTAAATGATCATCCCAGTTTCCACCGAAGTCGATTACACATGCCAGAGCATGTCTTCAAGGGTTTGGATCGTCCTTTCACTTTGTCCGTCTGTTTGGGGATGGTATGCAGTACCTAGGTTTAGTCGGGTCCCCATTGCTCCTTGGAAACTTGTCCAGAAATGTGAAGGGAAGCGACTATCCCTATCTGACACAATGGAGAGTGGAACTCCATGTAAGGATACTACCTCGTTTACGTATAACCTTGCTAATCTTTCCATGCTAAAGGTTTCCTTCATTGGCAGGAAATGGGCTGATTTGGTTAATCGGTCTACAATCACCCAGATTGCATCGTTACCTTTCCTGGTTTTGGGCAACTTAGTAACAAAATCCATTGTTATTAGTTCCCATTTCCATACAGGCATCTCTAATTGTTGAAGTAAACCTGAAGGTTTCTGGTGTTCCGCCTTAACTTGCGAACAAGTTAGACACTTAGAAACGTATCTAGCTATGTCCTTTTTCATTCCTATCCACCAGAAGTTATTTCTTAAATCTTGATACATCTTGTTATTACCAGGATGCATCGTATACCTAGATTTATGGGCTTGCTCTAAAATCTGTTCTCTTAAATTTCCTTGCTTAGGTACCCAAATCCTTTTCTTATGGAATCTCCAAATTCCATCAGTCCCATTGTTCTAGTTCTTTTATTAGTCCTTTCATTCTTTCAGCATCATCCTTGATTGTTGTTTCTTGGACGTTTTTCAGTTGTTCCATTAAATCTAATTGGAGATTTAATCTAAGAGCACGAACTCGCCTTTGTTTCTCATGATACTTACGACTTAGGGCATCTGCTACTACATTTGCCTTTCCTTCGTGATATAAAATATCACAGTCGTAATCACTTAAAATTTCCATCCATCTCCTTTGCCTCATGTTTAATTCTTTTTGCCCAAATATATACCTTAAACTTTTGTGATCTGTGCAGACAGTAAACTTACTTCCATACAGATAATGTCTCCAAATCTTAAGGGCAAAAATTATTGCTCCTAATTCTAAGTCATGAGTCGTATAATTTTCCTCGTGTTTCTTCAACTGCCTTGATGCATACGCAATTACCTTTTTGCGTTGCATGAGCACACATCCTAACCCTAACTTAGAAGCGTCGCATAAGACTTCAAAATCTTCCGTTTCGTCTGGTAAGGCAAGAATTGGGGCATTTGTTAATCTTTGCTTCAAAATCTTAAAGGCTTCCTCTTGCTTAGGTCCCCATTCAAACTTAACAGTTTTACAGGTGAGCTTAGTTAATGGAACAACTATCTTAGAAAAATCTTTAATGAAGCGCCTATAGTACCCGGCTAATCCTAGAAAACTTCTAACTTCGGTTGCTGATTATGGGACCTTCCAATTTGTGATCGCTTCTATCTTAGAGGGATCCACGTGAATGCCTTCGTGATTCACCATGTGTCCTAAAAATTGTACTTCTTGTAGCAAAAATCCACACTTCGAAAATTTGGCGTAAAGCTTTTCCTTTCTTAACAAATTTAAAAGTGCATGCAGGTGCTCGCAATGCTCGTCCTGGCTTTTGGAATAAATAAATATATCGTCAATGAAGACAATTACAAATTTATCCAAATACGGCTTACAGATCCTATTCATCATGTCCATGAATGTTGCAGGGGCATTCATTAGTCCAAATGGCATGACTGTAAACTCGTAGTGGCCATACATAGTCCTGAAAGCAGTTTTAGGTATGTCTTCTTCCTGAACCTTCAACTGATGATATCCGGAGCGCAAATCTATCTTAGAGAAATACCTAGCTCCTTGAAGTTGATCAAAAAGATCATCAATCCTAGGTAATGGGTATCGATCCTTAATTGTAACCTATTCAATTCCCTATAATCGATACACATCCGCATTGAACCATCCTTCTTTTTCACGAACAACACTGGTGCTCCCCAAGGGGATGAACTAGGTCGATGAATCCTTTGCTTAATAATTCATCTAACTGCTTCTTTAGTTCTAGCATTTCTGTGGGTGCTAACCGGTAGGGTGCCTTAGCTATGGGTACAGTCCCAGGAATTAGATGAATTCTAAACTCTACTTCTCTATCTGGTGGTAATCCAGGTAGCTCTTCTGGAAATACATCCGGGTATTCTGACACTACTGGGATTTCCTTAAGTTCCTTACCTTTAGTGTTAATGATCACCGAAATCATATACACTATTGACGTGATGTCGTGGTCACAATCAAATTTAATCCAAATAACAACTATAGATAGTGGTAAATGGGTATCGAACTCAGGGAGTATGTGGAAAATGTGTCGATTTTATAGCTTTGCACTTTAACTAAAATTAACCTAATTTGCAAAAAATAAATATCAATGATTTGGATTGTTGTTTTAGAAAACTAAATTATTAGATTGCAAATCAAAATTGGGTGTTTAACAGATTAAGAGAACAATGACCACCTTAGGATTCAGTTTCTTTTAACAATTGTGTGAAATTCCAACTAGAAAGAGTTACATAGACATAACTCATGCAAAAACAATTGTTGTGATGAAAGGGAACAAAGTACTCGGATTATATGAATGCGAGGTTGTTTCCCAATGATCAATCAATCAATATCCAACCCTAACCCTTCCCGTGATATCTCGATTGCCAACGGCACCAAGAACGTACGATTAAGACTAGAAATTGTTATATCAATTAACAAACTACGAACAATTATGCATACACCATGATAATCAAGCAAACACAAATTATCATTCTAGAAATAATGGAACAAACACACAAAAGTTTAGAGAAACCTTCACCTAAGATGATCACCACAAGTTTAGCCGGACATAGCTTGGTGAATCATCATAACAACAAGTTTAGTGTTCATACCAATCAAAAACATAAACCGAATGTTAGAAATTGTTTGGAACCAAGTACAATCAGCCAAAATCGCCCCTAGAACTCCAGAGAAACGTCCAATGATGAGATGATATGAAAAGACACCACCAAAAACTGTTTTAATGGGCAGTTACACTTTTCCTCGCAGTGTCCACCGTATAATACGGTGGATACCGTATAATACGGTGAACTTCAGATTGTTACGGTGATTTGCTGCTGAGTTACGGTAGAATCTGGCATGTTTCAGGGCCACCGTATAATACGGTGGACACCGTATAATACGGTGGAGCCCTGAAATCTGGGTCTTGTTTCTTCTTTAATTCCACGCATGACCCGTTCCAAGCCGAACCGTCCAAAGCTGCATTTTTTTCCATTTTAAGCTCCAAAGTGTACCTGAAACATATGCAACTTTAGTTATCTAATTCAAGATAATTACATGATCAAATGAGGGATAAACTCGTCTTTTAACATCATTAAGGGTTGTCCTATGGACCACCCGTCACATCCCCACACTTAACCGTTGCTTGTCCCAAGCAACTCATCAAACCATTTTTCAAACAAGCAATCAATATAAATCAAGCATAAACATGTAGTCCTTTTACTAACCCCTTTTTAACACCCAAATAACACACCCCTCGCTATGTCTCTCCTCTCGGCAACAAGTAAGCACTAGCATTTGTAAGCTAGACACACAAAGGCTAACGGGCGGTTGCACAACTATAGGCTTGTACCTAAATCGATCCTTCTCCTAACAAGTGCCAAACATGAATGCGAATCAAAGGGACTTTCAAGGTTGTAACGTGGCTAGGTGTATGGGTAGGAAATGGAATATATATGAAGTAGCGAAAACTTAACCCGGTCTTTTATTACACAACGGAAACAAACTAACAAATGCCAAACTTAACTACTATGTACAAGATAATGCAACATCAATCTCTTTTTTTTTTCTTGTTTTTTTTTTTCATTTCTTTTTCCATTTTTTTTCTTTTTTTTTCTCTTTTTTTTTTAATATAGAAACACTCAACATAGCATCAAAACATAATACATACTACTACACAACTACTAACACTATAAGACCGGGTCAATTCAGGTAAATTTTTAGGAACTAGCTAAGGGTTAACAAACGATAAGCTTTTAGGCACAAAATTGGGCAACTAAATGTCCAAACCCCACCCCTCTCGCAACCATGCTCATATATATAACTTATGAGGTCCAACCCCCCAAATCCCACACTCGCTCACACCAACGATAAGGCTACCTAAATGCCCTTATCCCTTTCGCATTCATATCCAACTAAGGAATCAAACCGTATCAAGGCACAAGTTCTAATGCACCCCCACCCGTTGCCACTCTCATCAAAGATAAGAATTATTTATTTACACATGTGGCTTCAACTCTCACCAAGAATAAAGGGGTATTAAGGGTTGCCGGTGCATCATTTGGGGTTAATCCAAAGTATTTCAAATTTTCACATTATTTCGCTTGACTTAAATTTTTTTTTAAAAATCTCAAAAATTTCCCCTCATCCCCACACTTGGGATACATTGGCCCCAATGTATGGTTTTGAGAGGCTTTGATCGCTTAAATTTTTTTTCAACACCGACTAAAAGCTCAACACTCAAACCACAAGTTTCTTTTTGTTTGTTTTTTTCTTTTTTTAATATATAACTAAAAACACCACCAACATTTACAACCCAACACAAAACATCAAACTAATACACCCCCAAATCCCCCAAACCATAAACAAAAGCAAACAACTAACTACCAATATTTCAAAGCTAAAGAACACAGCAAGACTAAGGAAAGAGTACATTGACCTGGTGAAGTTCGCCACAACAGATGTTGTAGATAATCCGACTTCCTATCGCACCTTCACACAAATATCCGCACATCTTCCCCACACTTGAATTTCGCCATGGCCCTGAAATATAGAAAAATAAAAACAACTAAATCAATATAAAACCCCGGGTTGCCTCCCGAGCAGCGCTAAGTTTCGAGTCTTCAGCCAGACCTTGCCACCCCCATTTATGGTGGCTCAGAGAATTTGACGTGATGTCGTGGTCACAATCAAATTTAATCCAAATAACAACTATAGATAGTGGTAAATGGGTATCGAACTCAGGGAGTATGTGGAAAATGTGTCGATTTTATAGCTTTGCACTTTAACTAAAATTAACCTAATTTGCAAAAAATAAATATCAATGATTTGGATTGTTGTTTTAGAAAACTAAATTACTAACTAATTGCAAATCAAAATTGGGTGTTTAACAGATTAAGAGAACAATGACCACCTTAGGATTCAGTTTCTTTTAACAATTGTGTGAAATTCCAACTAGAAAGAGTTACATAGACATAACTCATGCATAAACAATTGTTGTGATGAAAGGGAACAAAGTACTCGGATTATATGAATGCGAGGTTGTTTCCCAATGATCAGTCAATCAATATCCAACCCTAACCCTTCCTGTGATATCTCGATTGCCAACGGCACCAAGAACGTACGATTAAGACTAGAAATTGTTATATCAATTAACAAACTACGAACAATTATGCATACACCATGATAATCAAGCAAACACAAATTATCATTCTAGAAATAATGGAACAAACACACAAAAGTTTAGAGAAATCTTCACCTAATATGATCACCACAAGTTTAGCCGGACATAGCTTGGTGAATCATCATAACAACAAGTTTAGTGTTCATACCAATCAAAAACATAAACCGAATGTTAGAAATTGTTTGGAACCAAGTACAATCAGCCAAAATCGCCCCTAGAACTCCAGAGAAACGTCCAATGATGAGATGATATGAAAAGACACCACCAAAAACTGTTTTAATGGGCAGTTACACTTTTCCTCGCAGTGTCCACCGTATAATACGGTGGATACCGTATAATACGGTGAACTTCAGATTGTTACGGTGATTTGCTGCTGAGTTACGGTAGAATCTGGCATGTTTCAGGGCCACCGTATAATACGGTGGACACCGTATAATACGGTGGAGCCCTGAAATCTGGGTCTTGTTTCTTCTTTAATTCCACGCATGACCCGTTCCAAGCCGAACCGTCCAAAGCTGCATTTTTTTCCATTTTAAGCTCCAAAGTGTACCTGAAACATATGCAACTTTAGTTATCTAATTCAAGATAATTACATGATCAAATGAGGGATAAACTCGTCTTTTAACATCATTAAGGGTTGTCCTATGGACCACCCGTCAACTATTCCTTGTTTTCGTTCATAACTAGCAGCTTTCATTACTCAAATGAACTTCATTGGTTTACGCGGCTTATCTCCTAAAATCAAAATTACTTCTCCTGCGGGTGTATGAATTTCTATGGAATTCTTATCACAGAGGATTCGAGCATGGTTGGCTACTAACCAATCCATTCCTAATACAACATCGAATCCAGCTAAACTCATAGGCAACAGGTTTGCAGAAAATTTATGGCTTGAGAGTTCTATATTTCCTTCTTGCAAAACCTTATCTATTTTGACAGAATTACCATCTGCCGTTTCTACCATAAAAACTTGCCTAAGTTTGGTTAAAGGTAGGTTAAGAGCTTGACAGAACGAAGTATTTATGAAACTTTGGTTTGCACCAGAGTCAAATAATACTTTTGCGTAAATATCATGTACAAGGAACGTACCAGCGATCACATCTGGAATCAGATCTGCTTCTTGCGTTGTCAGCTAAAAGGCCCTGACGTTCTTCTTATTAGTTACTTCTGCAGGTTTGGCCTTGTTGTCAGCTGGCTTGATCAGTTTAGGGTATTCTGGTCTAAAATATCCCGCTTCTCCGCAATTGTAGCAGATCTTTGAATTCTTCTTACACTCCTCCTCTCGGTGCCCCGGCATCTTGCAGAAATTGCATTTTCCTTACATTTTCCGAAATGTTTCTTTTTACAATTTCCGCAAAATGGCGGTATGGAAGACTGCCCGTTTCCCTTTTTCTTGAAGTTACTGGCATTATTACTCCCACGAAAACCTTGGGTAATCTGTTGGCCAATTCAACCGCATCGTCAATTGTGCGGGGTCTCGTAGCTTTGACTATGTCGCAAATCTCGCTAATTAATCCCCAGATATAGCGAGAAATAAGCACCGGTTCTGGCGAGGCCAGAGTTGGTACAATTCTAGCATACTCGAAAAATTTTGAAGTATACCCTCGACAATCAACATCCACCATCTGGTGGTTCAGGAACTTATTCGTCATTTGTTCCTTTTCATAGTCGGGACAAAATTTTCTTTCCATCAATTTCTTAAATTCCTCCCAACTCATGGCATAAGCCACGTCACTTCCTTTAGCTTGTAGCACCGTATTCCACCATTCTAACGCCTCTTCCTTGAAAAGGTGGGATGCATACATAACCTTGTCTTCCTCTGTGCATTTACTTATTTTAATTACTGCTTCGGTCTTCTCTAACCAACGCAGTGCGGCAGTCACCCCTTTATTGCCTGCAAATTCAACTGGCTTACAGGCAAGAAATTCCTTGTCAGTGCAACCAGGTGTTGCCACTTTCATCTTTTTAAGTATTGGGGCTTGAACCACATTATTATCGTTATTACCACCTCCATTCACACTGTTACTGAAATTATCGTCGCGAGTGCGTTTGCTATGGTTGGCCTGTGAAGGTTCAACGGGGTTCTTAACAGCAGCGATGATTGCAGGGATAGCGTTGGCTATTCCCTGAGCAACGATATTTTCTATATCTTGCCTATTAAGAAAATGATCTTCATTGTGTTGTTCAGATTGGTTAACTTCAGTTGCCGGTTGGTTTATGGCGTTTTCCATCTGAATAATTAACAAGATATATACATAAATTTATTGTCACAGAATAGATAACAACTAAACATAACAAGGCAATTACAACACAATTAAATCAACACATATAGCCAAAATCGTCTACCTTGCGACATTTATATATTTTTATAATATTATGCATCAATACACACCATTTATTTTACAAAGGTTTTATTTTATTATTATACATTATATTATGATTATATATTTTATTATTATTATTATTATTTTATTTTATTATTTTTTTCACATATTATTATTATTATACAAAAACTTTTTAACCACAATCAACTGGCTTCTCAGAAACGACGTTCCCTCTCGTCGTACTTCCACGTGATGTTCTCCCCCACTTCTCGAATCCGGTTTCCCGCATCCACCAGTTCCTTGCCATAGCGGCGTAATTCGGCAACCTTCTCCGCGCTCATAGGTGGGAATGGTGCAGGTTCAGGATCAAACTGGGGAAAGTAAACATTGGGGTTATTCATGAAGTTATGAAAATGCCAGTCGCTTGTCCACCATTCTTCCAACTGCCCGGTAAAAGGTTGAGGATTGACAATAGGGTCCGGAATAATAGGTTCCAAATTAATTGGAAGTTCAGATTGGGCGGGGAAATTGAAAAAGGGTTTCGTCAGTCGGTCCGATGAGGTCACAGTTGGCGAGTTTTCTATCCAATTCTTCCCAAGGTGGCAACTCTTGGGCTTGACCAGAGCTCTCCCCTATTTCCTTTCCTTTTCCTTTGTCTTTTGGATCCTCTGTCTTTTTCACCTTTTGGGCAGCTGACTTCTTCTTTTGTCCACGTTTTCAGTCCAGGATTCTTCTCCTCTTTTTAGGCTTGGGTTTCTCCTGGGGTTGGGCCTGGAACACTAGTGGCTCCTCAGTATCCGCTTGATAGCCGAATTGGGTTCCTGTTGTATCCATATCGGTGGTATGGATTGTAAAGTTTCGGAGTGCCTCCGAGAGTTCATTCATGTTGTTAGCACACATGAAGAAACACACAAAATTCAAGTTAAAATTTTATTTGTTAAATTGAATTTTCACAGAATCACAGTATGGCAGTCTGAAAAATTAAGTATTTCTAAATACTTAATTGGCTTAAATCAGTGGCTCTGATACCACATTTTTCTGTCACGGCCCCCGACCCGGTTTTACCCGGTTCAGAAGCCGTGGGACAGAAACCCGTGGTATTAGTGTTTAATTAGGCAGCGGAAATTTTAACAGGATCGTTTAAACTGAAAATACCCCGTTATTTTATTTCAAATTTTGGGACAAACCCCGTAGTTTACAATAAAGGAATTTCACTGGGAAATTCCCTGTTTACAGAAACATGTTTATTTATTTACTGAGCCACTTTATCCAAGCTGGTAGTGCTACACAGCACTTTTCCTTGTTCACAGTAAATCACCTGAAACATGTTTAAAAAGATTTATCAGCGGGGAAATACTGGCGAGTCATTCAATTTGCCTCAAAATGACACATTGTTACAATTTACAGCATTAAGGGTTTTTATATTTGCCTCTATCTTATAATTAGCTGGTTCAGCTGTCACTCGACCGAATCTGTGACTGTGGACATATCACTAATTAGGCTCGCCCACCTAAAGTGATAAATCGTTAGTAGTAATGTATACAAAACCCCCCCACTTACTGCCAGTAATTACATATTAGCAAAGACTTAATCACTGCAAAGTATAACTGGAAAACATTTAAGGTTTTACAAAGCAATTTGATAAAAATAGAATGACTCACATTGCAAGTTTAGTTGGACAGAGTTTTGCCTACTGATTAAGCCTGGTAACCTAGTTAAAATAACAATGCACACGAAACTAGGTTAGTAACTTAATACAACATTTACGATAAATTCACGAAATCAAAACCCTCACGACGAATGACAAAGTATAGCCCGAATTCGGGCAGCACTTAAACATCCATCGGATCGGTTTCAATCGATCGGACATTATATCGTAGCAGTGATCGAGTTATTACCCCGTAATCGTAGCAGCGTTTCACTACTTTGGACGTGATTTTAAAGCAGAATGATAGTGTTTTAGTGAAGATTTTCGAGCACAGAGAACTGGCCATGCACCGATCTATTTATAGCTAAAATTTGAGTTCCTCGCGGCCCGCGTAGACCTGAGGGTGTGTCCTTCGCGGCCCGCGAGGGCCACCCTAGCCACGGCTAGGGCTGCTGTGTCACCCCTAGGTCTGCCACGTGTACGACACGTGGCCTTAAGCTTATCCGGAGAATTTTGAAGCTGTCGCGCCCCGCGTAAGCTTTGGTTAACTCTTACGCGGCCCGCGACAGATCGATAAACTTGGATTTTCTTGATTTTTCATGAAATTTAGGGTTTTATGGGTCCGGGTTTTCACTTACGGAGTGTTTTGGGACATTTTTGCAGGTCCTTACACGTATAGTTGTTGTGAAGGATAAAAAAAAATCAAGTTATGGTTCTTAAAACACAAACAGGTCAAAATAACTTGGAAAATTTTATAAGCCGGGGGCTTAAACTTAAGAAAATTCTTCATATGATAGTTGGATTTTTATTCTATGTTATAGAGTGTCGAATTACGATCACGTAGAAAGAAACGTGACCCAATTCGGATCAATAACGAAGAAGTTATGATCGTTTTCGTAACATTTAGTTGAGCTGGGAATATGCAGGCCTTTGAACTGAACATTCTGT